>VMBQ01008266.1:0-22317 GCA_007657795.1 Dreissena rostriformis
GATCCAATTTAGAAGGATGGGAGAGTCAACTAGGCATAAATGGGTAAATGTGAAACACTGTCAGCACTCATAACCACAATATGCGATAATGATTTAATGTGGAATAATTATACCCCAACAAACGAAGTTTAGGGGGTATAATAATTATACCCCAAGAAACGAAGTTTAGGGGGTATAATAATTATACCCCAACAAACGAAGTTTAGGGGGTATAATAATTATAACCCAACAAACGAAGTTTAGGGGGGTATAATTATAGGAGTGAGCTTGTCTGTCTGTCGGTCGGTTCGTATTGGTTGTCCGCTCTCTAACTCAAGAAGTTGTCATCCGATCTTCACCAAACTTGGTCAGAAGTTGTATCTAGATGATGTCTAGGTTAAGTTTGAATATTGGTCATGCCGGGTCAATAACTAGGTCACGGGTCACTTAGTGCAGTTTAACATGCAAAATATTCTGTGTCAATGCGGCATGTGGGGTATTTGTCACCTCAGTGACAAAGCTCTAGTTTGATTAGAATATTTAGAAATATGCTACATGTATCATTCTGTGAATTGAAATAAAATTATGTTTTCTTAAATATTCATGCATTATCCATCACTTTAAAATACAACTCTCAGCAGACTAGTGTATACATGTACATGCAAGTGCATATTAAAACCACAAGATGTAAATAAATGGAAATGAACAAGCTCATTAGTTTTAATTTCATTTTTTATTAACCAAACATTTGCATTTGATTTACCTTGTAATCATATATTTAAATCAAAAACATAACTATGAAAAACGTGGTCATTTAGGTATGACACCTGTTACATTTCAGGGAAATAAAAGTGTGAAGTCATAAATAATAAACTCACACCAAAAATCTGCAAGCCTTTTGTTACACATAGAATGTGTATCAGTCCCACTTCAAAAGTCTTTTCAAGTGAATGCCCAGGATTGCTATTTCTAGGACATAAAGAAAAAATTGGGTACGAAAAAAAAATTTGGTACGAAAAAGAAATTGGGTATGAAACAAAATTTGGGAACAAACAAAAATTTTGGTAAGGACAAAAATTTGGGTATGAAAATAGATTGGGTACGAAAAAAAAATTGAGTATGAAAAAAAGGATGGCTACCAAAAAAATTTGGGTACGAAAAAAAGTTTGGGTATGAAAAAAAATTTGGTTACGAAAAAAAAATTGGGTACGCAACAAAATTTGGGGGTACGGGGAAGTAGTTACCGAAGACCTCTTGATAAATTTGAAAGATGCTCATAGCTACCATGTGTGTAACTGTAAGTTTCAAGGTTCTAGTGCCAATAGTGTAGGAGGAGAAAGTGGCCAGGTTTAACTATAACCATATAAGGAAAACTTCCCCGCCCCCATAACTTTTGACCCAGGGGTCAGATCAAAATTCCAAATAGTGCACCGTTGCACTTATGCTCATAGCTACCATGTGTGTAAGTTGCAAGGTTCTAGTGCTAATAGTGTAGGAGGAGATAGTGGGAAGGATGGACGGACAGACAGCGGAGATCAATACATTACTCCCGCGCTTTTAAAGCGTTGGGATAGAAAGGATTGGGAATGGGGCCAATAATAGAACCAGCATGATAAGGCAAAAATAGACTGACAATTAATTTGCCAACATTTTAGGAGTACTTAGACTGGTTTTTATGCCCCCGGGTGACATATAGTGATCGCACTGTCCGTCTGTCTGTCCGTCTGAAATTCCGTCACACTTTGCGTTTAGGTTTTGCGTTTAGGTTTCGAAAAATGTGGAAAAGGGGGCATTTGTCATACTACGGTGACAAGCCTTGTTAAACTTGTTCTTTTCATGGTGTTTGTTTATGACAGTACAAGTAAATTTATGACTTAACCACTTAAATTAGCATTCAATATGTACCAAGGATATGTAACTATGCTCATACTAAACATCTGACCATGTATGGCATTTAAATATACTTTAAAGGAACCCACAAATTATGAATAAATCACTGTCTCTGAGACACATACACATTTAGTAGATCATTATTTTATAACTCTTGTGTTATAATTAAACGTTTTAACAAATATGTTTAGATAATTTATCATTTGTGTTCTCATTTTTGATCATAATTTTATTATACCCCCAGTACCATTGGTAATGGGGGCTATATAGGAGTCACTTTGTCGGTCTGTTGGTCTGTCCCGAAAGCTTGTCCGGGCCATAACTATGTCGTTCATCAAGGGATTTTGAAATCATTTGGCACATATGTTCACCATCATTGGACGGTGTGTCGCGCGAAAGAATTACGTCAATATCTCCAAGGTCAAGGTCACACTTTGAGGTCAAAGGTCAAAAATGGCCATAAATGAGCTTGTCCGGGCCATAACTATGTCGTTCATCAAGGGATTTTGAAATCATTTGGCACATATGTTCACCATCATTGGACGGTGTGTCGCGCGAAAGAATTACGTCAATATCTCCAAGGTCAAGGTCACACTTTGAGGTCAAAGGTCAAAAATGGCCATAAATGAGCTTGTCCGGGCCATAACTATGTCGTTCATCAAGGGATTTTGAAATCATTTGGCACATATGTTCACCATCATTGGACGGTGTGTCGCGCGAAAGAATTACGTCAATATCTCCAAGGTCAAGGTCACACTTTGAGGTCAAAGGTCAAAAATGGCCATAAATGAGCTTGTCCGGGCCATAACTATGTCGTTCATCAAGGGATTTTGAAATCATTTGGCACATATGTTCACCATCATTGGACGGTGTGTCGCGCGAAAGAATTACGTCAATATCTCCAAGGTCAAGGTCACACTTTGAGGTCAAAGGTCAAAAATGGCCATAAATGAGCTTGTCCGGGCCATAACTATGTCGTTCATCAAGGGATTTTGAAATCATTTGGCACATATGTTCACCATCATTGGACGGTGTGTCGCGCGAAAGAATTACGTCAATATCTCCAAGGTCAAGGTCACACTTTGAGGTCAAAGGTCAAAAATGGCCATAAATGAGCTTGTCCGGGCCATAACTATGTCGTTCATCAAGGGATTTTGAAATCATTTGGCACATATGTTCACCATCATTGGACGGTGTGTCGCGCGAAAGAATTACGTCAATATCTCCAAGGTCAAGGTCACACTTTGAGGTCAAAGGTCAAAAATGGCCATAAATGAGCTTGTCCGGGCCATAACTATGTCGTTCATCAAGGGATTTTGAAATCATTTGGCACATATGTTCACCATCATTGGACGGTGTGTCGCGCGAAAGAATTACGTCAATATCTCCAAGGTCAAGGTCACACTTTGAGGTCAAAGGTCAAAAATGGCCATAAATGAGCTTGTCCGGGCCATAACTATGTCGTTCATCAAGGGATTTTGAAATCATTTGGCACATATGTTCACCATCATTGGACGGTGTGTCGCGCGAAAGAATTACGTCAATATCTCCAAGGTCAAGGTCACACTTTGAGGTCAAAGGTCAAAAATGGCCATAAATGAGCTTGTCCGGGCCATAACTATGTCGTTCATCAAGGGATTTTGAAATCATTTGGCACATATGTTCACCATCATTGGACAGTGTGTCGCGCGAAAGAATTACGTCAATATCTCCAAGGTCAAGGTCACACTTTGAGGTCAAAGGTCAAAAATGGCCATAGATGAGCTTGTCCGGGCCATAGCTATGTTGTTCATTGTGAGACTTTGAAATCAATTGGCACATTTGTTTGCAATCATGCGAAGGTGTGTTGCGCGAAAGAATTACGTCTATATCTCCAAGGTCAAGGTCACACTTTGAGGTCAAAAATGGCCATAAATGAGCTTGTCCGGGCCATAACTATGTGGTTCATCAAGGGATTTTAAAATCATTTGGCACATTTGTTCACCATCATTGGACAGTGTGTTGCGCGAAAGAATTACGTCAATATCTCCAAGGTCAAGGTCACACTTTGATGTCAAAGGTTAAAAATGTCCATAAATGAGCTTGTCCGGGCCATAGCTATGTTGTTCATTGTGAGGCTTTGAAATCAATTGGCACATTTGTTCACCATCATTGGACGGTGTGTCGCGCGAAAGAATTACGTCAATATCTCAAAGGTCAAGGTCACACATGAGTTCAAAGGTAAAAAATAGCCATAGTTGAGCTTGTCCAGGCCATTACTATGTCGTTCATTGTGGGATTTTGAAATCAATTGGCACATTTGTTAACCATTATTGGACGGTGTGTTGCGCGATAAAATTACGTCGATATCTCCAAGGTCAAGGTCACACTTTGAGTTCAAAGGTCAAAAATGGCCATAAATAAGCTTGTCTGGGCCATAACTATGTCATTCATTGTGAGATTTTAATATTACTCTCCACATTAATTTTGTTCACAGGCATTGGATGGCGTATCATGCCAAAGAATTCAAGATTTCAAAGGTGAAAATGGCCATAAATGATAATGGCATAATAATTCTTAAAAATTGCCATAAATAAGCTTCTCTTGTTTTGTGAGACATCATGCAAAATATGCTGTGTCAATGCAGCATGTGGGGGTATACGTCACGTCAGTGACAAAGCTCTAGTTGCACATGCATTAAGCCAAGGGAACACTCTTCGAACACAGCCTGGTGCGTCTCTGAGTTTTGAATTGTACAATCGCTAAATATATTAAATTGAAAGCAAAATATTATTTAAGCATCCATTTGATAAAATGTTACTACTTTTAATTGCTTAAATTATTGCTTTGTTTTTATGCCCCCTTTTTAAAAAAAGGTGGTAACCGGTATATTGTTTTTGGCCTGTCTGTCATTCTGTCTGTCTGTCCAAAACTTGACCAATATTGAAGTTTTGTAATAACTTTTGCAATATTAAAGATAGCAACTTTATATTTGGCTCAAAATGTGCATCTCGTGGAGCTGCACATTTTGAGTGGTGAAAGGTCAAGGTCATCCTTCAAGGTCAAAGAAAAAAAAAAAAAAAAATCAAAGCGGCGCATTAGGGGGCATTGTGTGTCTGACAAACACATCTCTTGTTTCGATCTTAGTCTAAGTAGTTGTTATTGAAATGGAAACAGATTTAGTTTTGTTTTTGTGTAATTAATAACAAAAGAACCTTGAAAGTATTTCGACTTCCACTTGTGATTGTAACATCTCACAACCCACCTTCATTACATTTTTATTGCATTGAACTTCTTCTGATATATTATCTCTTGTTTTTTGTTGTTTTTAATGTTTTTTGTCAAAAAAGGAGTGTTGCATGAGGTTTATATTACTGCTGTCAAATATTTTCAAAGACCTAGAGTGCAGTAAATACTATTTATTCAAGAAATTGCCATTGCATTTCCATTCAAATCCAATGTAATTGATTTGTATTGCCTTAGCTGTGTGAATGTAGGGGGAGGTCGGTTTGACTCTTATATTTTCTTAGATGTAGAAAAATAATACTTCTTTCATTTGATATTTATGGCCCTGGATATAAATTCTACATTGTCCACGTTGTTTCTTTATTATGAATTGTGTTAGGGTGTCTAATGTCTGCTTTGATTTTGTTCTACATCAGTACCTCACATATATTTTGTTTGGGAAAACTTGGCTTAATGCGTGTGCGTAAAGTGTTGTCCCAGATTAGCCTGTGCAGTCCAAGGATGTCTGATATTAAAAGGAATTCTCTTCTAAACAAGAATCAGGTGTAGGCAGAAAGTGTTTTTCCTGATTAACCTGTGCGGAATACACACGCTAGTTTGGGATGACACTTTACAAACTTTTGAATTAGTGTCTCTAATGTATGTGTTGATTTTACTTTACACGCATGCATTAAACCCGATGTCCCCAGAACGTGGCTCATGAATTGTGTGAGGGTCTCTTACCCTTTCAGTGCGGGAACTGAATTTTGAAGGCCTTTGCAAACAGTTTGGATCCAGATGAGACGCCACAGAACGTGGCGTCTCATCAGGATCCAAACTGTTTGCTATTCTGATAGTATTCTTTGAAAAAAAATCGAAGAAAATGCTAATTTTAGAAATTTAGCAGACAACATTTTAGCAGACGACAAATTTCCCAGCATGCAAAGGGTTAATTGTGTTTTACAGCGGTCCCTCATCTAGAAGTCTATGACCATTTTGCTGAGAATTTAGTAGCATCCATCTTGGCTCAAGGCCTGGCCGGGGCCTCCAGGCACGTTCACGACAGAGAATCAAGCATAGCAACAGGTTTGTCAAACTTAAATGAAAAATTTGATGCGAGATATACATTGATACAATTGACTGTGCAATTTGTAAAATGGCCGCAGATTGGACATTTTTCTTTATTAGATAACTTTTTTTTCTCCACTTTGGCACTTAAACATTTGGTCTGCGTTATGCATGGTTGCGTGAACTACATGGTAAAGTACGGTATTTTAAACAAAATTGTGTTAAGAAAGCTAGCCATGTTTAGAATAAAATGCTTTAAAATAAGAGAAAATGTCATGTATATATAGTATAAAATAATATAAAAAATCACAATGAAAGTAAGTTCAGAATAATGTAATAATTGTTGCAATTATTTAAGTATAAGTATACGCTTGTGTGGTCACTGTGTATTAACCTTAACCATGTGACATTCTCACGAAACATGTTTATTTCCTGTTTATTTAAACTAACTNCCTGTGTTGAAATAATACAATCTGTAGATGCCCGTTTAAACTTCAAATAATTAAAATACTAACTTATATATTATACTTATATATTCTTGTATAATATTTAACTATACTATTGCCTAAAGTGTATTGTATATATATTATAGTACCATTATAGTAAAATTTGTGTACATGTATGTATATTACTAGCGCCGAAGTCATGTGGAAATTTGAGTTTTGAAAAAAAGTGTCAAATATAATCGAAATCGTGTTTTTTTTCCATATACCGGTACACCGCATGATGATTGATTTAATTGCATTAACACCATTATAAATACGACAGAGCGGAGTCAGTGCTCTCATTAAAGCCCAAGTCTCACTTTTGCCGGTGTAGCCCCGGTTCATCCCGGTTTGATACTACCGGGATGATCGATGGTTATTTTTTTTTAGCGCGGTCACATATATTCCCGGTGCTGCCCCGGTGCTGTCCCGGTTTAAATCCCGGCAGAGTCCCGGTCAGCCCGGTAGAGCTATGGTTTATCCCGGTGACGACCCGGTGAGTCCCGGTCGTAGCCGATAGTGCCCCGGTCGAGTCCCGGTCGTAGCCGGTAGCGTCCCGGTGGAGCCCCGGTGAAAGCCGGTGGCGTCCCGGCAGAGTCCCGATGACATTACAAGCCGGTGACGCCCCGGTTCATGCCGGATGTATTAAACATTTTAATAGTTTGCCGGTGGAGCCCCGGTTGTCCCCGGTTCATCCCGGATGTTCCCGGTGGAGCCCCGGTTCATCCCGGTAGACCCGGGATCACGCACCGGGGCTCCACCGGCATCGAAAAATGTGATAGTGAGACTGGGGCTTAACGGGTATGTTATAATTATTTTTTAAATAATGCCAACATGAGGATGAAAACGTAGCATAGATTCTATAGACATGTTTATCTGTGAATAAAATATTTTTCATTTTAACTGCAAAAGACACTTATTTTCTAATCGACGTTGAAAAACACATACAAACCTTTTTTGGGTCGCTGTGGAGTTATGGCTATGGTGTCCGCCTAGCGACCGGGAGATCACGGGTTCGTTCCCCATTCTGGGGCGTTTTTCGATCTCCCGCAAAGACACCAAGTACTGATTCTTAATCCCAGGAAACGGACTCGGGAGCGTTTCAATAAGCCTTAGGCTTTCGATATAATCGAGCTAAACTAAATAGGTTTAAACTAAACTAAGCCTTTTTTTATCTTCCGGTCATAATGAAAAAGTACGGACTTCTGTGTAACAGGACATGAATATAAAAAATGTTAACCATGTACATACGTTTGGTCTAAGAGAGTCGGTTCGAAGTTTTAGCCATCAGCTTTCCACGTTGAAAACCATGACAAGCTCCGAGGTGCTGTGTATTGGAAGGTTTATAGAGTCTGAAAAAAGAACACAAACAACGACATAAGGGCTTTGAAGTAAAGTATATCACTATATTTTTATGTCATATTATTCCAATCAATACTAAATGAAATCAATAATGCTAACATTTTTCACAAAAGAAATGAGGGAAACTGAAACAATTGATCTTAGTTAAAATGTTTAAGTCAGTAGTTATTACGATAATTAAACACTTCACCGAAAAAAAAAATGTATTGGTATTTTAAAAAGAAATGCTTTACGAGTACTTATATAAACAAGGACTTGAAATATTCAAAAAAGTTCACGAGGGTTATAATTTATTCATTTATCCCTTTGCGAAGACATTTCATTAAATAAATATTGCCATTTTACAGCCATTAAAAAGTGTTAAACCTGTTGAAATTCAGTAACAGTGTGTGTCACTTAATGGCAAAATAAAACAACACCATTCTTTTGTTTTTATCGATCCTTAATGTCATTTCAACCACATTGAATTGTCGTCTGCTTTTCCGCGCCTGATACGGCTACAGAAAATTACTGTTAAATTGAAAAAAATAACTAAACCTTTCTTAAATATTTGAAGCTTTATCATTTAATTCTTTGTTATTTGAATTTACATTTCGAATAATAGTGTAACAGTAATTTCAAAAGAGTCTGTTAGGCTGATGGCTAAAGCTTATAATTTTCTTCAATTTCGGCTGAATAAAGTTTTGATTCTTAAATACTAAGCAACACATACAATTGTTTTGAAAAAAAAATCTTTAAAAATATTAAAAATCACATTAAAACAAAGAGTCTGTCACCTTTTATTACCCTGCCTTAACGGTTTAAGCGCTGGAACTGACTGCAGACGACAGGAAGAGCAAAGTTATATTAGGCACTGAACCAGGTACTACCGGTAAAAACTATACCGCATTCTGGGTATTTTCATTTATTTTTTAGCTTAATTTTAATCCATTATAAAACTATATATGTTTTATTTATTGATTTATTCAAAATTATAAGTCAATTTTATTTTAGTTGTTGAAATAAATCATAATTTGCAATTAGGAGCGATAACACCACACTAATTTGATTTGTTGTGAATTGATTTTCTCCTGTGGATCATACAAAACACACGAATAATAATAATAATAGTTATCATCATCACCGCCATCATCATCATCATCATCATCATCAAGGTCAAGGTCATCCTTCAATGTCAAAGGTAAAAAAAACTTTTCTTTTTTTCAAAACTGCACCCACAGCCGAGCGTTGGCACCCGTTCTGCGGTGCTCTTGTTATAATTATTGGGATAGCAATACAATAGTATTAGTAGTTGTGGTAGAAATACAATAATAATGTTTTAATACAATAGTGTCATGCAGTTTTCGTTTGATTTGCCAATGTGTGTGTGTGCGTGCGGTCGTGCGTGCTTGCGTGCGTGTGTGCGTGCATGCGTGCAGCGTGTGTGCTTGCGTGTGTGTGATTGCGTGTGTGCGTGTGGGGGTGTGTGTGTGTGCGTGCGTGCTTGCGTGCGGCATGCGTGCGTGTGTGCTTCTGTCCGCCCCACTCTTCTGTGCACAACACCTGCATTTTGTGTGCGTTTTTCCTCAAATCTTTACTAAATAGTTACATGAAAGTGCATCAGCACATATTGACAAGATTTCGCGATTGCGTTTTGTTTTAAGGATTAGCTGCCATTTGTTTAGAATTACATATACAAGATTCTTGCGGAATTCCTCCTACATTTTGCATGCAAGTGTTCTCAAACTTTGACAGAATTATTATCTCCAAGTGCTACAGCGCTTATTGTCAAGGTTTCACGTTTGCATTACTTTTTAAGAAGTTATTGCTTTTTGTTTTAAATAACCATCTCCAAGTGTTAAACAAAGATTTCCAATGTGTTAAGGCGTTTTTGCCATTTGTTTAAAAATACATTCTGTTCGCAACTTTTCTTCACGATTGAATGCGATTTTTGTCAAAACATTACAGAGAAATTATCCAAAAGTGCTACAGCTCATATTATCATTGTTTAACCCTTTGCATGCTGGGATATTTGTCGTCTGCTAAAATGTCGTATGCTGAATTTCTAAAATTAGCATTTTCTTCGATTTTTTTCCAAAGAATACTATCAGAATAGCAAACAGTTTGGATCCTGATGAGACGCCACGTTCTGTGGCGTCTCATCTGGATCCAAACTGTTTGCAAAGGCCTTTAAAATTCGGTTCCAGCGCTCAAAGGGTTCACGATTGTGTTATTTTTGAGACCAAGTCCAAACATATATATTATTACGACAAAGCGATTCATTACTTAGCTCAACATTTTTTACATTTTGCTGGACAGGACTTATTACTTATAACTATCATTACAAATATCCTATACCGTATAAGATATCTTTATATTTGTATTTTTATCATTAATATTATTTATACTTTCATTATTATTATTATTATTAAGCCACATTGTAAACTAGTGCACGAGTGGCTCATGAAAATGCCAGAAGACAAACCCAAAAGCCAAGCATCAACCTATTGATAAAGGGCGTATCACAGACCGCTATAACGAAGTTAGTTTTGAACACATTCAAATTAGAACTACTGAGTGTGTTTTACAGACAAAGTGTGACTTTCATGACATTGGTGCTATCTGAATTTTCATGAAGGTTTCCCATATTCAATCATTCTTTTAATACAGTTATTCCACATGTAATAAATTACTAAAATAATGTGTGAGTGAGCCCACACATATATAAATAAGTTAATTAACAAAGTTATAAGAAATTGAATAGCACACATGAATACCGGGTTACTTAATTTTAATTGTTTAATGTAACTTTATTTCATCTATATTCAACTATTTCATTATAAAGTGTTTAATTTAACCCATTTATGCCTAGCGTCTGGAAAAAAGGCCTTGGCAAACAGCCTAGACCCAAACAAGACGCCGCATGATGTGGCGTCTCATCAGGGTCTGCGCTGTTTGCTTAAAGGAATTTATGTAAGAAATATTCTAAATATAGAAATAAATATACTAGACATCCTTAATTTTGGAAATAAATTGATCCAATTTAGAAGGATGGGAGAGCCCACTAGGCATAAATGGGTTAACTTGCTCAAACTCCAGTCTTCTAACCTTAGAAAAACTTCACTAACAAAGAAAGTTTATTTCATTTTATTTTCAAAATATAGCTCTGGTTACAGTAAAGGCATAGTAAAATATAATTATTTAACTAATTTGTTTTCAACAAAACATATAAATTACAAAACGCAATATGAGACTACAAAATTCACAACAAATATTTTGTGCTAAAAAGTAGATTGAGCTTAATTAGTGCTGATATATAATGTATTACACAAAAACACATCCTAGCTTCTCCGTACTTGCAAATGAATCAAATGTATCCATACCCAATATTAATTCTTGAATAGACATAAACACACCTGCTCTAAAACATGTAAAACAGAACTATTCAACAACGAAAAAGTCTGAAACTGCATTTATAACACCTTATTTTTACTTTTGGAAAAATACCAAACCCATGTTCTTGCCTACTGTCAATTTCACATGTGTGCATGGATATGCTGTGTGTGCGTGCATGTACCGGAATGTGTGATATATGTCTGTGATACAAATGGCACAATGGTAGAAAAGGCATGATATAAAATTAAGCCATACAATAACACATTTATTTGTTCACAATCATTATAAAAAGGCACTCTCTAACGAGCACCATTGTATTGCAGTAAAACTAGATGCAAATAGCCTATCATCCTATACAATGGCAACATCACAGTCTAATATGCTGGCCCCAATTTTTCTAATATTTTAAATTCAGTTCTAAACAGAAAAGGTTAATTCCTTTTTTTTCAAATTGCAATAAAATCTGAAAACAAATCATGGTAAAAATATTCCGGTACAAGCTTTTTAAATGAAAATTAAACAATGTATTTGAAATACTGTAAATAAAATCAATGCATTTACAGTTGTCTACACCGCCATCAACTTTAAGATAGCTATATGCATCATAATGAAATAAGTTTCTTCAGCAAATTAGTTAAAAAAAAAAACAATAGACTTTTGACATTTTGAGAAATTGAGAGCCTGATGTCCACATAAAAAAACAAACAGTTCTACACATTGTCATGGAAGAAAACCTCGGCATTGCCAGCGTAGTCGAGGGGCAGGGTGACCCCCACAGCCCTCGCCCCTAGACTTGCGGCCCCTAGACTGGCAGGCTGCTTCAGCCCCACAAGGGTCAGCTCCTTGATTCGGCCTTGCCCTCGTTTCCCATTGAACACAGACAGGAAACCTGCAATTGAGAGACACTAAGTTTAAACCTATTTATTTAAGCTTGATTGCATCTCAAGCCTAAGGCTTATTGAAACGCCCTCAAGTCCGTTTCCTGGGTAGAACCAGTACTTGGTGTCTTTGGGGGAAGATCGGCAGACGCCATATCCACTATGCCACGGAGACCTGTTAAAAGTGTGAGAGACAATTGAAGTGAGTGCAAAGCTGCAATAAATAAATATTTACTTAATTTAAATATACTTGTGGTGGAAAAGAAAGCAATGAAACCAGCATACATAACTGAGGAAATGTACATGCAAAAAAAATAATCATCAATAACAACTTAAGTTATGTAGCTCATGTATTGAGATAGATTTGAGTATGAATGACATATGAATTATAGAAGGTTTTAAAGTGAAAATTATACATGTTTTTCAAGAATTAATGAGATGTGAACAACCCCTATGCACAAATTAGTCAAACATTTGCCCAGACTTTATGTTAAAAAACTAAGGTCACTTTAAATGAATAATGTTCTATTACTTCAGCCAAATTTATTGGATAAAAAACCATCATACAAACATTAGCTTTTCAACATGTCTGTCTTTAGCACATCTTTAAAAAATCTGTATTGTGAGAACGAAATGTACCAGTTTTTGAAAGAGGACCTAATTTAACATTTGTGTCGTGTTCTTGTGCGTAAATTGTCATCCCAGATTAGCCTGTGCAGTCCGCACAGGCCTATCAGGGACGAATCCGCTTTTATGGAATTTTTCGTGTAAATGATGTCTCTTCTTAGCGAAAATCCAGTTTAGGCGGAAAGTGTCGTCCCTGATTAGCCTGTGCAAACTGCACAGGCTAATCTGGGATGACACTTTACGCACATGCATTTTGTCCAGTTTTCTCAGAACGCGATACATTAAGTAAAATAAAAACCAGTGCTGAAATGGGTATCAAATTATTTTTTTCAAAATTTGTTTTTCACACATTTGTATGCTTTAAATATGTTCCTTGAGGTAAGAATACTGGCATAAATGGAATATAAGGTGAGGATTGGATAAGCCAATTTTTTAATGCAAAACGACCTGAACTTAAAGTAATTTTGTTTTAACTTTACTGAAAGTACTATCGACTATCAGTTGACTAATTTTGTATAGTGATATTGAAATGACTGAACATTTACTAATCATGCCATGGCCACCTTTGAACAATTGTATGGCTACACTGTATCTTATCTTCATAGGACTGTCAAGGTTTCAATACCTATTCTGTTCTCATTAAAAAAAAAATCCAGACTGGAAGAGAAGCATTTAATTTCCAATTCTTATATATTTGCTAATGCTAGGACATCAGGCCTCGAAGAATCCACTCAACCGCTCGCATTTGCGAGTGAAGTTGACGGTCGGGCGAGTAAAGTTTGTTAAATACTCGACGGACTGGGCAAGTGCTGTTTTTCAAGTTGAGAAATATAAATTTAGTTCCAGAACTCCTGCAACATCGATACAAAATGCGAACAATTTTTCGAACAAACAAAAAATAGGTTTAGTACACAAAGAAACTGCACTTTCGTTTTGACAATAAAAAAAAGACGTCACAGGAACAGTAAAAATAATTCTCGAAATCGGCCGCGCTCGTTTGGTAGATGTCAGTGCTCTTAGCTAATCGATTAATAGTGAAAAAAACAGTTAAATATATTGGTCATTCCGTTAAGAATAAAATTTCATTTAATGTAAATATCAATAAAAAAAAACATTACAGGTTTATTATAATACTTGTTATATTTAATTATAAATAAACAGAAAAAATAATTATTAATAAACAGAATAATTCGTGATCAGAAGCCGTAGCCAAAATTTACCATAGTGTAACCATTTGTTAATCAAGCGTGTCTTTCAGTACAAGTTTTTTTTTTTGCAAAATAAATACAACAATAGTATTGACTTATAGATGTTTGTTTATAACAATGAGACAAAGTCAGATGATAGTTTAAGTTTAGAAAAAGGTTCGTTTGATCATTACTATAATTAAGTATAAATATAGATAAATATTTTTTTTAAATGCAGGGGGAGTAGATTAAAGTTAAGGGCGAGTGGAATGTCAGGCCTACTCGCCCTGCAGGGCGAGTGGCTCTGGAAAAATTCTTCAGGGCCTGGACATACTAACCAGGTTTCAGGAACTTCCAACTTTTCCACACAGATCCTACAGCAACAATGTGAAGACCCCCAGGACCATCCAGCAAACTCTAAAAACACATACTATATATTATTGGGCCTGTTGTAGGCATTAAAAATGTACATATGAGCCTCACTCGGGGAAAACAGGGTTTAAAGCATGTGCGTTTAATGTCATTCCAGATTAGCCTGTGCATTTCACACAGGCTAATAAGGGACGACACTTTCCGCCTAAACTGTATTTTTGCTACGAAGAGACTTCCTTTAAAAGAAAAAAACAAAAGCAGCGGAAAGTGTCGTCCCTGATAAGCCTGTGCGAACTGCACAGGCTTATCTTGGACTACACTTAACGCTCATGCATAAAGCCCTTATTTCTCAGAGCAAGGCTCAATATGGTTTTCATGTCAACTTTTTAATTGTAACCCAACAATTTAATAGGAGTGAGGAAAGTTTAATGCAATCATTAATAAGCAGTACATGGTACCATAAATTAAATGCTGTTTACTCAAATAACATTCATGGCCTAGTTATTCTAAGCACGACGCAGAGACATATACATTTACTCACATATATTGCCAAACTAAAAATTGCAAATATGTGCTGTATAAACCAGTCCGTAAAGAAAAGTGGGGAATTCCCTGCAGTGTACATGAATGGATTTTTCAGCAGTACAAATGAAAACTTTTTACAATTGAATACAACTTTTATTTCATTGATTTTCTGTCATCATTTGTTTATTTTCTTCTGGTCATTTACATCAATTATTTTATTGATTTCCGTTTTATGTTTTGAAAAAAAAAATAGAATTAAAATGAACAATTAAAAAATAGGATCATAAATACATGTACAAAATTTAAGCCAGGCTAAATGCTTGTGCATACTGTTCAATCCTTGATAAATAAATATTAAAACAATATTGACTTGTTTGAAACTAGTTGATGTAAAAAGACAGTAAAAGAAAAAAAGAACTTTAAACATTTAAGGAATTTAAGAAATTTACTAAGGAATTCCTATGAAGCTTTGTGAAAACTGGCCCAGGACAGCACTTTATAACTACAGTGTGTTTATGCTGAGAAGGGAGTTCCATTAAGCAGAAAATACTTCAGACAGGAAGGTTACCTGGGATATGGCGGGCTCCACTGCCAACACATGGCTGCCCAGAACTAGCCCTGCATCATGGAACACCTGCTGACAAAGCGCATCCCCGTCCTCCGCACCTAAAAACATAAACCTGAACAGTCAGAACATAGCAACCAGAACCTGAACAGTCAGAACATAGCAACCAATACACTAGAAAACCTAAACCTGAACAGTCAGAACATAGCAATCAATACACTTGAAAACATAAACCTGAACAGTCAGAACATAGCAACCAATACACTAGAAAACCTAAACCTGAACAGTCAGAAGATAGCAAACAATACACTTGAAAACATAAACCTGAACAGTCAGAACAAAGTAACCAAAACACGAAAAGATAAACCTGAACAGTCAGAACATAGTAACCAAAACACGAAAACATAAACCTGAACAGTCAAAACATAGTAACCAAAACAAAACAAGAAACCGTTGGAGACGGGTGATGCTCCCCAAAGTTTTTTTTTTTCACAATATTGCACTATATATTCAGATAAAAGGAAACGTCTTGAGGGGCATAACTTTGGACAAAATAATACGATGGATGGTTTAGCAACTTACAAATTTCAAAGGGCCATAACTCTCTAAATAAATCATCTAACCAGAACCCACTAATAACATGCGCATCTCCTCAAGGTAGTTAAGCTTCCCATAAAGCTTCATTGAATTCCAGTCAGTAGTTGGGGAGAAATAGCCCGGACAAGAATTGCACTATATGTACAGTTTATAGAAAATTTCAAAGGGCCATAACTCTGTGAAAAATCATCCGACCATAACCGGCTGATAATATGCACATCTCCTGTTGGTAGTGAAGCTTCCCATAAAGTTTCATTGAATTCCCGTAATAAGTTGCTGAGAAATAGCTCGGACAAGAATTGCACTATATGTACAATGGAAAATTTCAAAGGGCCATAACTCTGTGAAAAATCATCCGACCATAACCGGCTGATAATATGCACATCTCCTGTTGGTAGTGAAGCTTCCCATAAAGTTTCATTGAATTCCCGTAATAAGTTGCTGAGAAATAGCTCGGACAAGAATTGCACTATATGTACAATGGAAAATTTCAAAGGGCCATAACTCTGTGAAAAATCATCCGACCATAACCGGCTGATAATATGCACATCTCCTGTTGGTAGTGAAGCTTCCCATAAAGTTTCATTGAATTCCCGTAATAAGTTGCTGAGAAATAGCTCGGACAAGAATTGCACTATATGTACAATGGAAAATTTCAAAGGGCCATAACTCTGTGAAAAATCATCCGACCATAACCGGCTGATAATATGCACATCTCCTGTTGGTAGTGAAGCTTCCCATAAAGTTTCATTGAATTCCCGTAATAAGTTGCTGAGAAATAGCTCGGACAAGAATTGCACTATATGTACAATGGAAAATTTCAAAGGGCCATAACTCTGTGAAAAATCATCCGACCATAACCGGCTGATAATATGCACATCTCCTGTTGGTAGTGAAGCTTCCCATAAAGTTTCATTGAATTCCCGTAATAAGTTGCTGAGAAATAGCTCGGACAAGAATTGCACTATATGTACAATGGAAAATTTCAAAGGGCCATAACTCTGTGAAAAATCATCCGACCATAACCGGCTGATAATATGCACATCTCCTGTTGGTAGTGAAGCTTCCCATAAAGTTTCATTGAATTCCCGTAATAAGTTGCTGAGAAATAGCTCGGACAAGAATTGCACTATATGTACAATGGAAAATTTCAAAGGGCCATAACTCTGTGAAAAATCATCCGACCATAACCGGCTGATAATATGCACATCTCCTGTTGGTAGTGAAGCTTCCCATAAAGTTTCATTGAATTCCCGTAATAAGTTGCTGAGAAATAGCTCGGACAAGAATTGCACTATATGTACAATGGAAAATTTCAAAGGGCCATAACTCTGTGAAAAATCATCCGACCATAACCGGCTGATAATATGCACATCTCCTGTTGGTAGTGAAGCTTCCCATAAAGTTTCATTGAATTCCCGTAATAAGTTGCTGAGAAATAGCTCGGACAAGAATTGCACTATATGTACAATGGAAAATTTCAAAGGGCCATAACTCTGTGAAAAATCATCTGACCATAACCGGCTGATAATATGCACATCTCCTGTTGGTAGTGAAGCTTCCCATAAAGTTTCATTGAATTCCCGTAATAAGTTGCTGAGAAATAGCTCGGACAAGAATTGCACTATATGTACAATGGAAAATTTCAAAGGGCCATAACTCTGTGAAAAATCATCCGACCATAACCGGCTGATAATATGCACATCTCCTGTTGGTAGTGAAGCTTCCCATAAAGTTTCATTGAATTCCCGTAATAAGTTGCTGAGAAATAGCTCGGACAAGAATTGCACTATATGTACAATGGAAAATTTCAAAGGGCCATAACTCTGTGAAAAATCATCCGACCATAACCGGCTGATAATATGCACATCTCCTGTTGGTAGTGAAGCTTCCCATAAAGTTTCATTGAATTCCCGTAATAAGTTGCTGAGAAATAGCTCGGACAAGAATTGCACTATATGTACAATGGAAAATTTCAAAGGGCCATAACTCTGTGAAAAATCATCCGACCATAACCGGCTGATAATATGCACATCTCCTGTTGGTAGTGAAGCTTCCCATAAAGTTTCATTGAATTCCCGTAATAAGTTGCTGAGAAATAGCTCGGACAAGAATTGCACTATATGTACAATGGAAAATTTCAAAGGGCCATAACTCTGTGAAAAATCATCCGACCATAACCGGCTGATAATATGCACATCTCCTGTTGGTAGTGAAGCTTCCCATAAAGTTTCATTGAATTCCCGTAATAAGTTGCTGAGAAATAGCTCGGACAAGAATTGCACTATATGTACAATGGAAAATTTCAAAGGGCCATAACTCTGTGAAAAATCATCCAACCATAACCGGCTGATAATATGCACATCTCCTGTTGGTAGTGAAGCTTCCCATAAAGTTTCATTGAATTCCCGTAATAAGTTGCTGAGAAATAGCTCGGACAAGAATTGCACTATATGTACAATGGAAAATTTCAAAGGGCCATAACTCTGTGAAAAATCATCCGACCATAACCGGCTGATAATATGCACATCTCCTGTTGGTAGTGAAGCTTCCCATAAAGTTTCATTGAATTCCCGTAATAAGTTGCTGAGAAATAGCTCGGACAAGAATTGCACTATATGTACAATGGAAAATTTCAAAGGGCCATAACTCTGTGAAAAATCATCCGACCATAACCGGCTGATAATATGCACATCTCCTGTTGGTAGTGAAGCTTCCCATAAAGTTTCATTGAATTCCCGTAATAAGTTGCTGAGAAATAGCTCGGACAAGAATTGCACTATATGTACAATGGAAAATTTCAAAGGGCCATAACTCTGTGAAAAATCATCCGACCATAACCGGCTGATAATATGCACATCTCCTGTTGGTAGTGAAGCTTCCCATAAAGTTTCATTGAATTCCCGTAATAAGTTGCTGAGAAATAGCTCGGACAAGAATTGCACTATATGTACAATGGAAAATTTCAAAGGGCCATAACTCTGTGAAAAATCATCCGACCATAACCGGCTGATAATATGCACATCTCCTGTTGGTAGTGAAGCTTCCCATAAAGTTTCATTGAATTCCCGTAATAAGTTGCTGAGAAATAGCTCGGACAAGAATTGCACTATATGTACAATGGAAAATTTCAAAGGGCCATAACTCTGTGAAAAATCATCCGACCATAACCGGCTGATAATATGCACATCTCCTGTTGGTAGTGAAGCTTCCCATAAAGTTTCATTGAATTCCCGTAATAAGTTGCTGAGAAATAGCTCGGACAAGAATTGCACTATATGTACAATGGAAAATTTCAAAGGGCCATAACTCTGTGAAAAATCATCCGACCATAACCGGCTGATAATATGCACATCTCCTGTTGGTAGTGAAGCTTCCCATAAAGTTTCATTGAATTCCCGTAATAAGTTGCTGAGAAATAGCTCGGACAAGAATTGCACTATATGTTCAATGGAAAATTTCAAAGGGCCATAACTCTGTGAAAAATCATCCGACCATAACCGGCTGATAATATGCACATCTCCTGTTGGTAGTGAAGCTTCCCATAAAGTTTCATTGAATTCCCGTAATAAGTTGCTGAGAAATAGCTCAGACAAGAATTGCACTATTTGTACAATGGAAAATTTCAAAGGGCCATAACTCTGTGAAAAATCATCCGACCAGAACCGGCTGATAATATGGACATCTCCTCTTGGTAGTGAAGCTTCCCATAAAGTTTCATTGAATTCCAGTCATTAGTTGCTGAGAAATAGCCCGGACAAGAATTGCACTATATGAACAGTTTATGGAAAATTTCAAAGGGCCAGAACTCTGTGAAAAATCATCCGACCAGAACCCGCTGATAATATGCACGCTGATAATATGCACATCTCCTGTTGGTAGTGAAGCTTCCCATAAAGTTTCATTGAATTCCGGTCATTAGTTGCTGAGAAATAGCCCGGACAAAAATCTGGACGCACACACTGACAAACGAAGCAGCGACTATATGCTCCCCCATATATATATATGGGGAGCATAAAAACATAAACCTGAACAGTCAGAAAATAGAAACAAAACCAGCAATCAGGACACTGTGAACACATCAACCTGAACAATTGGAAACTGGAGCTTTGTCCAAAACATGATTAAAAAACCCTGCATCAAATTGTCACCAATATTCATGGGTATATAACTCGGGAATGTGTGCATCAGCATCACTGGGGGTGAAATAGCTCTTGGCACATGTGCACTTCATGGCGATGACATATTTCAATTCAATTACTTATAATAAAATCTCGAATTAGCTTCACAAACTTAGATCATTTTACGTGGACTGATCCACCGGATAAACTACATACAAACTCATGTCCTTTTAGATACAGGATGGTTACCTTTTGCAAGGTGCTTGCACATTCCCGCTATGTTGGACTTGTCAAACTTGGCATAAAAGTGCTCCAGCATGCCAGACCTGTCAGCTACCTGAAACAGACAAAAAGTCCATCCTAAAGGCTATTAATTAATGTTAAATTGCTGATACTTCTGGTGTAAAACAACATCGTAAGAAACAACATTGATTTTAAGTAGTGTTTAGAGATTTGATAGTAGTAAGAACTACTCAAGGGCATTTATATACAGAAACATACCCAAGCTAGTAAATTACACTAAAAATAAAATTATCTAAATTAAAAAAAAAAGATTTTCCATTTTTTCACCTTTTTATTATTCGGAGAAAGTCAAGAAAATTGTACTGGTTTTAGATTTATTATTAATACTTAGATTAACTGCAACAAAGTTTTGACTTTACAAAATCAGGTGAAAAAAGTCACATGATCATGTGAAATAAAACCCCAAAAATAACACCCAGTGGAGTTTTGTTACAAACTAATACCCGCACCACTTTGTCAGCTTTATTCAAATCAATTCCATACGTCCAAATATCCGCAGGACTGGGATTTTTGTCCCACCGTCCAAACAAGAGACCATATGTGGCGTGTTCTGAGAAAACTGAGCAAAATGCTTGTGCGTAAAGTGTCATCCCAGATAAGCCTGTGCAGTCCGCACAGGCTAATCCGGGACGACACTTTCCGCCTAAACTGGATTTTCGCCAAGAAAAGAGATTATTTAAACGAAAAACTCCATAAAAGTGGAAATTGTCATCCCTGATTAGCCCTTGCGGACTGCACAGGCTAATCTAGGATGACAATTTACGCACAAGCATTTTGCCCAGTTTTCTCAGAACACGCCACATATGTCCCACCTTTTTTGATAACATTCCCTAAGTTTACTCTAAAAGTCGATGTTCAAGGTTCGTTTGGTGGAAACGTATCATCATTGATCCCTTCATAACCTGCTCACAACACTATGTGCTAGCCTGCTAATCACATGATATATGTAAAACCTTATAAAATATTGATTTTGTCATACTTTCACGCTACAGGAATTTTAAGACGGCAGTCACTAATCTTTACCATAGATTGTAAAGTATTTGTTATGTAACTTCTGAAAAAAAGCCAATTGTGTTTTATGGCCCAATCAACCTAAACGTAACAATAGCATGTGTATTATAGCACCCGAGGTTTGGATAAGCATGTGCAATACAGCATATGAAATAAGAATTTTTTATAATTTATTTTAATTAACTTTCACTTTCGCACCATTTTCAAAACAGAGTTTGTACATGTACATTCAATCAAAATATAAATCACTTGTCAAAAGGTTGTTATAATTACATAAGAAGAGTGCTTATTCGAGCACATCGAGTTGTGGGAGTAACGCATATTCTATGGAAATACCCCAGTCCTGATGGGAATATATACATGTAATACATCACACAGTTCAGGTTATACTTCCAAAAAAATGGCAAAGTTGTTTAGTTTATGATATTCTTGAACAAGATTATCGTCAATATAGACCAGAAGTTGCTGTTTAAAGTGAAAATGGTTTGTGTTTTGCATTAATTACAGAGTGAAATGAAATATAATTTTTAGGTGTCCAGCTACAAGGTAAAATGTACTGAGAATTCTCATGACATGTCCCAATTTGTCAAGACAAATATTGCATGTATCATCACTGGAGAGCAAACAAGGGTCATGTCCATCTACACATTTCATGCTGATGACATACTTCATGTTTCATGTTAACCCTTTTCATGCTGGGAAATTTGTCGTCTGCTAAAATGTTGTCTGCTAAATTTCTAAAATTAGCATTTTCTTTGATTTTTTTTC
>VMBQ01008266.1:22451-33340 GCA_007657795.1 Dreissena rostriformis
GGGGGGGGGGGGGGGGAGTATGATAACATTAGCTGGCAGTGTGACCTACCTTAAAATACTCCTTCATAATGGTGCGAACACGTTCCACATTGAACTTGGACTTTGTCTCACACAGGCTGTTGTTGTCATCGTGGTCAAACAGTATCTTCAAGGCACGCTGGGATATCCAGTAGGCGGACCCCTCGTCTCCGAGGAGATGACCCCAACCACCGCAGCGCTGGGTCGTCTTGTCTGGGTTGATCAACTGACAGTTGGATCCTGTTCCGGCTATCAGCACAATGCCTCCTAGTGATGGACACAAAATTACAATAAATTCTTTTGCAGGGAATAAATCGCCACTGTTGATTACTCATTCTATTAATAGTAGTGTGATATCACTGTCTTCATCTGATCTCTAAGCGGATTCATAACCACACTAGAAGCAGTGTTTGTATACATGTTTGTGCAATAAAATGCATGAACTTGTCATGTGATATCTACTCTCGCTTCTGTATATGTGTCCAATAATATACATTTGAGATGAACACATTTGTTTATTTATCAAATCTGGTGGATAAGCATTTTACCAATACACAGAATGGTGATTTTTTTAAATGTTCACTGGTTGACTCTCATGCACATGCTGGCCCAAAATGAAAACAATACAACAGCAATACCCATCAAACGATGTGAATACACACATAGGTTAGTTGACAAACAAACACCTGTGGACACAATTGTTGCGCCCCTGCCAAGTAGGCCCCAGTTGCTTACCTGGAAGGATGGCAGTGAATAGTGCGGCCCAGTTTTGGGATGGCATTGAACAGCACAAACAAGTTGCTTACCTGTAAGGATGGCAGTAAATAGTGCCCCCCCCCCATTTGCTTACCTGTTAGGATGGCAGAGAATAGCCCCCCCNGCAGTGAATAGTGCCCCCAGTTGCTTACCAGTTAGAATGGCAGTGAAAAGCGCTCCCCAGTTGCTTACCAGTTGGGATGGCAGTGAAAAGCGCTCCCCAGTTGCTTACCAGTTGGGATGGCAGTGAATAGTGCCCCCAGTTGCTTACCAGTTTGGATGGCAGTGAAAAGCGCTCCCCAGTTGCTTACCAGTTGGGATGGCAGTGAATATTCCGCTCAGTTGCTTACCAGTTGGGATGGCAGTGAAAAGCACTCCCCAGTTGCTTACCAGTTGGGATGGCAGTAAATAGTGCCCCCAGTTGCTTACCAGTTCGGATGGCAGTGAAAAGCGCTCCCCAGTTGCTTACCAGTTGGGATGGCAGTGAATAGTCCGCTCAGCTGCTTACCAGTTGGGATGGCAGTGAATAGCACTCCCCAGTTGCTAACCAGTTGGGATGGCAGTGAATAGTGCCCCTAGTTGCATACCACTTGGGATTGCAATGAATAGCGCTCCCCAGTTGCTTACCAGTTAGGATGGCAATGAATAGTGTGCCTGAGTTGCTTACCAGTTGGGATGGCAGTGAAAAGCGCTCCCCTGTTGCTTACCAGTTGGGATGGCAGTGATAAGCGCTCCCCAGTTGCTTACCAGTTGGGACGGCAGTGAATAGCGCTCCCCAGTTGCTTACCAGTTGGGATGGCAATGAATAGCGCTCCCCAGTTGCTTACCAGTTTGGATGGCAGTGAATAGCGCTCCCCAGTTGCTTACCAGTTTGGATGGCAGTGAATAGCGCTCCCCAGTTGCTTACCTGTTGGGATGGCAGTGAATAGCGCTCCCCAGTTGCTTACCTGTTGGGATGGCAGTGAATAGCGCTCCCCAGGAGTCACTGGCCACGAACACCTCCTCAACGTCCCCACTGTACTCAGTTTTGATCTTGGATATCAGCTGCTTCTGTGACTCAACCTCATCTGCACCGCTCATTGAGAGACCCTGCAGAATGGTGGATTTTTAGTTTGGATTTTAAGACCCTGGAGTTTAAGGGGTTTTTATGTTTGGATTTTAAGACCCTGGAGAATATTGGTTACATTGGATTTTTGGCAGTATTTCAGCCACTTTGATGTGGCCAGTTAACCTACTTAATCATACCTAAAAAACATTCGGCTGATCTGAGCAAGTTAAGCGGTTAGTGCAAACACTGTTAATAGTGGGTAACTGGCAAACTTGAATCAGAAATAGGGAAAAATTGATGTTGGGTAATGTTTTGAATTAATGAAATTCATTCATTTCTGGAAAGAACTAAGGTGCACCAGTGTTTCCAATATTAATTAACAAGACATTCTTGGGTTAAATGTACCGGTACATACCACAGCCTTCAGTCGGACCCCTGCCTCCAGTCCTGCGGACTTCTTCGCAGCCACCAACATTTCGTGTATTCGACGGCAACACTCATCCTGACCAATCAGCTGAGGGCATTGAACAAAATAAATACCTAACTGTAACTGATGCACTTAGTTTTAAACTTTTTATTATAGCATGTGATTGTATTATAGGCTGATTTAGACACTTTCCAGGTTGTTTCTTTGTTTTTTTTACTTCTTGTTTCCGAGTTTAAAACTGTAATGGTCAAGACAAACATTCTGACTAAGTTTAATCTTAAAAAGGTCACACATGAGGCTTTTTATTACCTAGTTAGGTTTATCCCACTTGACCTTCATATTATTTAGATAAAAATTCTTACCATTATCAAGATTGAATCATAAATGTTGTTTCTAGAATGGCAACAAGGTTTGTGGACTGCCACTCAGTGCCATATTAATTGTTTGGTGGATTCACCCTGAAGACATACCAACTGCTTACTGGAGTTCCACTAATTAACATACCCATACTTGGTTGGTGGACCTGTCTTAAGTAACTTACCCATTGGTTGGTGGTTTCCCCCTAAGTGACTTACCCATTGGTTGATGGACTCCTCGAAATAGACTTACCCATAGGTTGGTGGACTCCCCCTTAACGACTTACCCCTTGGTTAGTGGACTCCTCCTAAGTGACTTACCCATAGGTTGGTGGACTCCTCCTAAACGACTTACCCATAGGTTGGTGGACTCCTCCTTAGTGACTTACCCATAGGTTGGTCTCCTCCTAAGTGAATTACCCATAGTTTGGTGGACTCCCCCTAAGTGACTTACCCATAGGTTAGTGGACTCCTCCTAAGTGACTTACCCATCCTAAGTGACTTACCCATAGGTTGGTGGACTCCTCCTAAGTAACTTACCCATTGGTTAGTGGACTCCTCCTAAATTACAAACTCATAGGTTGTGGACTCCCCCTAAACGACTTAGCCATTGGTTAGTGGACTCCTCCAAGTGACTTACCCATTGGTTAGTGGACTCCTCCTTAGTGACTTACCCATAGGTTGGTGGACTCCCCCTAAACGACTTACCCATTGGTTAGTGGACTCCTCCTAAGTGACTTACCCATAGGTTGGCGGACTCCACATAAGTGCCTTACCCATTGGTTGGTGGACTCCCTCAAAGTGACTTACCCATTGGTAGGTGGACCCCCAGCCCCCCCCCCTCTAAGTGATTTACACATTGGCTGGTTGACTCCCCCAAAGTGACTTACACATCACATTGGTTGGTTGACTCCCCCTAAGTGACTTACCCATTGGTTGGTGAACTTCCCCCTCATTACACCTTGGTTGGTGTACACTCCCGTAAGTAACATACCCATTTATTGGTTCTCCCCCACTCGGTGACATACCCAATGGTTGGTGGAATTCCCCCTCAGTGACATAAAAATGAGTTGATGGAATCCACCCTCGCAGTGACATACCCATTTGTTGACCCCCCCCTCTCAGTGACATACACATTGGTTTGTGTTCTTCAATCTAAGTGACATACCCATTGGCTTGTGGACTTCGATCTAAGTGACATACCCATTGGTTGGTGTACTTCGATCTAAGTGACATACCCAATGGTTGGTGTACTTCCATCTAAGTGACATACCCATTGGTTGGTGTACTTCCATCTAAGTGACATACCCATTGGTTGGTGTACTTCCATTAAGTGACATACCCATTGGTTGGTGTACTTCCATCTAAGTGACATACCCATTGGTTGGTGTACTTCCATATAAGTGACATACCCATTGGTTGGTGGACTACCATCTAAGTGACATACCCATTGGTTGGTGGACTCCCCCTCATTGACATACCCATTGGTTGGATTACTTCCATCTAAGTGACATACCCATTGGTTGGTGGACTCCCCCTAAGTGACATACCCATTGGTAAGTGGACTCCCCCCTCCATCTTAGTGACATACCCATTGGTTGGTGGACCTGTCTTAAGTAACTTACCCATTGGTTGGTGGATTCCCCCTAAGTGACTTACCCATTGGTAAGTGGACTCCCCCCTCCATCTTAGTGACAAACCCATTGGTTGGTGGACCTGTCTTAAGTAACTTACCCATTGGTTGGTGGATTCCATCAAAGTGACATACCCATTGGTTGGTGGACTCCCCCTCACTCCAGGCAAGGATCTTGCCATCAGATCTGTACAACACAAACTTGGAATGTGTCGCGCCACTGAAAACAAACAGAGAACTCTAACTTAGCTACTCAGTAATCCGCAAGTTTAGCCTTCAAGACCATGCTTAAACAAGAAGAGATAACAAGCTGTCTATATCACTTTGTCTGTAATATTCAGTGTTAACATTGATTTAAAGTTTTAAGGCTCCAATTCCATTTTCTGATTATTCCTTTGCAATTTAGCCAGAACACTGTTTTTGATCGTATTTACTAGGCAACATTCAATTGCATTGGATTTCATTCTTCAAAAACCTTACAGAAAACCCACTTCCATTGAATTTGAAAGAAACATCACATACAACCGTTAAATTGAGGGAAAAAGCAAGTATAGGGTAGTGTTATGTAGAATAGTGTGGTGTAGTATAGTATGTTATAAGTAACCAACCAAAACAAGTTAGTATACATTTAAATGTTGGAACTATTTAAATGTACACTAAGGCAAATGCACTTGTTTTAGCAATCACATGCGTATAAATTAATAATTCATTTAAATTATTAGTTTTATTTCCAACATTTAGTATCGTGTGAGAGATGTAGAACATAAAGCTTATAAAATAAAGTAAACACAGGAGAAAAAGTTCATTTAGATGCATCAGACCATGTTTAAAACATGTGCTGATCAAAAACGTCAATTAAGGCAACAGCTTTACGACAATTTAGTCATAAGTCTAAAATAACAATACTTAGTAATTCAAGACCAGCAAATAACGACAGAGGGTTTTA
This sequence comes from Dreissena rostriformis, assembly GCA_007657795.1. Lineage (NCBI taxonomy): Eukaryota > Metazoa > Mollusca > Bivalvia > Myida > Dreissenidae > Dreissena > Dreissena rostriformis. The sequence goes on from VMBQ01008266.1 coordinate 27,636, forward strand.
GATGCATAATGTTTCGTTCAGGATCGGACAGTGTTTAAAACATGTGCTGATCGAAAACATCAATTAAGGCAACAGCTTAACGAAAATGTAGTCATTGGTCTGATATTACAAAACTTAGTAATTCACTACCAGGATATAAAGACAGAGTGTTATACAGTTTGCTTTTGGCCGATTGCGTTCTAGATCGCTCTGCTCGCTTTCTCTTTCGTTGACAAGGTTTTTTCCCCGGCAGAAGGTGTTTTAATAAGTGTTCTAGATCCATCGATGGACACCACTATGTTTGGGTTTGTATTCAATAATGTTATTATTTGGAACATTTCGACCATTTGTTTCATAGTTTGAACTTTGAATTTGGTTTCTTGAAACTTGAAACTTGTTTATTTGCTTAAACGCCAATTTCTATGAAAATACATATTCAATGGCGTTTTACAATAAGCTGTAAATGAAACAAGTTAAACAATAAATAAATAATAAACCAAGATAAACCTGGTAAAAGAGATACAATCAGGGTTAGTTAAAACATTGAATCATAATACAGTATTTCGATAAAAATATAAATGCGTGCATAATCTCAGAAAAGTGCATAAAAATCACGAAAATAATAAACCAATGATAAACCTGGTAATAGAGATAAAATCAGAGTATAAGTTAAAACATTGAACCATATACAGTATTTCGATTAAAATATATAAGCGGGCATAATCTCAGAAAAGTGCAAAAAAATCACGGAAAAGGTAAGTTTTTAAATTCTTCTTAAAATATTCTAAGGAATTCGATTGTCTAAGATCCTGAGGCAAAGAATTCCAGAGTCTTGGCCCAGCCGTACTGAAGCTCCTGTCACTGAATGTCTTTGGCTTATTGAACGGAACGTCATATGGGGCCATGTTTGAGCCGCATGACCGCAGACCTTGTCTGTTTGGAATATGATCCGTGAGAAGTTCAGTGAGGTAAGCCGGGGCCTCATCATTTGAGCACTTGTACATGAATGTAACTTATGTAAGTGGTTTGAAGTTTATCCTTGCCTTGATCGGCAACCAGTGCAGCTCATATAACGCTTGCTTAGAACTGTCAAACTTGCTTCGTTGTAAAACCAATTTGGCGCACATATTCTGAATTCGTTGCATTTTGTTAATTTCGCACTCTGCCACACCATACAGAATTATGTTAATAGTCAAGGTGTGATAGAACAAGGGAAACAATGAGAATTTCTGCGGACTGTCTTGTATGATACTTCTTTATGCTTTTAATCCTAAAATAGTTTAGCATGGCAGAACGACATTTCATGGATACATGTTTTTTGAAGTTAAGGGATTCGTCAAGGAATGCACCAAGGTACCAAATAGTTGGCTCTCGCTGGATTATGTCCCCTGCGATGTTTACTTCATTCGTATGGATTTTCTGGAGTTGTTGTCGACTACCAAAAAGAATAAACTCAGTTTTTGATGTGTTCATTTTTAATTTATTTTCATTCATCCAGTGGTTAAAAGTAAATGCGCATTTTTCAAGTTCAGTGATTGCGTTCTTTTCATTTGAAGAGGACGGCTTAAAAGTTGTCTTGGCAATATGGTCATCAGCAAACCCGTATACTGAGACATTTGCTGGAATGACATCAAATAGAATTCCAGCATAGGCAAGGTATAACCATGGCCCTAAGCAACTTGCTTGTGGTACACTGCACTGCAGGGGGCGCGCCGTTGACCGTCCGTCATTCACATGAACAGTGCAACAACGATCCCTCAAATACAAGTTCATCCACGCAAGTGCGGTGTCTTGAAGACCATAATGGGCCTGAAGCACGTCAACCAAAATGTCGTGGTCCACGGTATCAAAGGCTGCATTTAGGTCAATGGCGATCATGGCTGTTACGTCCTGGTTTTCCATGCCTGCCAATATGTCATTGACGAGCCTCAGTAGGGCAGATTCGCAAGAATGATGCCGACGGTAGGCGGACTGGTTCTTCGGTTGTAGCTTGTGTGTGTCAACATGTACATTTAAACGAATTAGCATTGCTTTTTCAATCAGTTTTGAGAGAAAGGCCAGATTACTCACAGGTCTATAATTTGAAAGTTCGAGAATTCCATGGTTTCTTGGAATAATAGACTTATATACAAATGAATAAAATAGAATTGGTTATGTTTTATTGATATCTATTTCTTACTAACATATTGAATACACACTGATTTTGTATATTTGTTCACTTTTTTCGGTGTATATTTTACTGTTTTCGTATAAGAAAACACTGAATGCGGATTATTTTTATTAAAATTTATTTTATTAAAAGTTAAAACATATCTATCTATCTATACTGTCTAACTCCCCTTTTGGGTATTATTGACAGGTGCGCAGTCAGTGCCTGATAAAAGTGTTAAAAGTGAGAAAGATAAAAGTTTGGGTGAAGTGAAGTTAATTAAAGTTAAAAACTGATAAAAACATGTCTCCCGGAGTTCAAGGGGCAGAAGCGGAAAGCAGGGACTGCTTAAACCCTTCAAGATCAGGATGAAAAACTGTAGTGGCAGGGAGGTTGTTCCACATCACAATAGCACTTGGGAAAAATGAACTTATAATAATTAGCAGTGGTATGAAGCTGTCTGTAGGAGAGGAGGTGCATGTGACGAGTGAATTATGTGACATATATTTAAATATCTTTTAAAAACTATTCTTTTTCAAACCATACAAAGGAAAAAGCTATGGATTTGTCTTAATCAGTGATACATGTATATTTACAAATTTTCTCATCTGAGTACTGGGACTCGATTACTTGCAAATCTATGAGTCCCCAAATTAAAAGAACGAGTCCAAATATTAAACTATATTATTTTTTAGAAATTTCAATGCATTTTTGGGACTCACATAATTCAAAACTTTGCATCCCGAGAGATTTATGTGAGTCCAGGACGCGGGACTCGCAGGTAAAAAAATCACTGCTTAATATTCAATGTTTTCATATATTAAAACAGTGTTTTAAGTCAATTTACTGTTTTCGTGAAAACAGTACTGTTTTCGGTATCTAGTCATACCGTTAACTCAATCTAGTCTTCTAGATTGAATTTAAAAATAAAAATTGCAAAAATTAGACTTGACAATTATATTACGACACAATGGCCTGACCACCACCCTCCACCTGTCGCATTTTCTTACACCCCTCCCCCTCCTGGAGCGTGACGTACTTTATGGACGGCACCTATGTCTGTGTAAACACTAGTTTCAGTAGTTTAGTGACGTGTAACCTATAGTTTAAAGTACATGTACATGTTGTAGACTGGGGGTGTAGTTTGTTTTCGCTACAGGTCCAGCGATACTGCAGATAACCTCCAGATTAACATGTCAGTCGTCTATTAAAACAAAAATATAGTGTATATAAGATGCTCTGCTTCAATCTGACCATGCCTTACCCTTCTAATCCTCCAAAGTATTGTAAATCAGTCATAGCGCAGATCGATGTTTACACGCGAAATGTCAAACACTGCGTCAACGGTAATAACTGAGTTCATCCGAACGTGTGGCCCGGCTCGTACACGTCTGATTTAACTGATACGTCTTTAAAAGAGGAACCATACATATTTCCTGATCCGTATCAAAACAGTCGCATTTGTAAACAAGTCTAACACGTCTCTCAAGTAAGTATTTTCGTATGTTAATGATGTGAAACGCATCTGATTAAATAGAGTGTTTATGTATGACATTGACAGATTTCGATACATGTGTTACATATGTGTGTCAAATAAAATTAATAATAGTTAGAGTGCATTTATCACTAGGGTCAGTAGGGAGTCGGCTGATGAAGGTTTCGTCACGCTGCAGTTTCGTAATACTTTGTTTCTGTATTAGAGGGGAGTTAAGGTTTCGATAATTAGTAGTATAATATATAATACATAGTGTGAACATAGAATGTCTTCAATTGAATGATTTATTGTGAAAATACTGAGCTCAAGCCGGGGATTGAACCCACGACTTCCAGAGCGGTAGTCAGACACTAACCTCGTTGCTAAAGAGCTAGCCCAACAGCAAGGCTGTTAGATGTGACCTTATTTCACTACACTCCTCCCCTTTTAATATTTCAAGGCCCAGACACGCCCGCTACAGCATGTTTTGCATCCGCATGGCCCTCCCAGAAACCATTAAACAGCTCAGATCCATTCCCGCAATCACAGTTCTTTTTTGCCTTGTCGCCATTAATGTGAAAATACTGAGCTCAGGCCTGGGATTGAAACCACTACCTCCAGAGTGGTAGTCAGAGACTCTAACCACTTCGCTAAAGAGTTAGCCTAACAGCAAGGCTGTTGGACGTGACCTTATTTCACTATACTCCTCCCCCTTTTAATGTGAAAATACTGAGCTCAGGCAGGGGATTGAACCCACGACCTCCAGAGTGGTAGTCAGACACTTTAACCATGTCGCTAAAGAGCTAGCAGCCTCACAGCAAGGCTGTTAGAAGTGACCTTATTTCACTACAGATTAAAATTGTGTTCATGCTTAATATATTTAAATGGTTTTGTTACTTTGAATGTTCATGATGGTGAATAGAATTGAAATATTAAATTTGACTTTTAAATATGAGTGGCATATTAACCCTTAGTTTAAATTGTTAAGCTTATTTATTATTTGAAATTAAACAAACTATTGCTATTAAATCATATGACGATGGAGGAGTTGCCATGACCGATATAAATGCTTTTGAAAAAACTATGAAAATGACATGGTTAAGGAAAATTGTATCAAGTAATGGAAAATGTTTCCAACTAGTATATTCTATGTTTGATGTGAAGAAAATGTTTAATTTAGAAAAAAAATACATAGAAAAAATAATGATAAGTTTAAAAAAATGTTTTTGGAGAGATGTCCTTACATGGTACATTGAGTATATTAATAAACAAAATGTCAGTACATGTAAGAGTGAGGATATCCTTGATATGCCGTAATTTTATAACCACAATTTTAAGATAGGTATGAATATTATATATAATAAAACTATGTATGATAGGGGTATTAGATATAGAGATATAATGTGCACTTCTGGAGAATTTTTAAAACAATCTGTATTAGAAAATCTCATTGGCGTTGAAATTAACTTCCTTTTTGTGTCGCCTGACTATGGTCAGGGGACATATAGGTGTTACTTCGTCGGCGGCATCGTCCGCGGTGGTGGCTACCGTGGCATCACACTTTTTGAAAAAGGCTCATAACTTCTGTGTCCCTTCAGATATTGCTTTCATATTTGGTACGCATGTGTATCTGGACAAGACCTTACCATGCGCATACAAATTTTGACCCCTTTGACCTTGACCTTGAACTTAGGGTCCGCGTTCAGGTTTCGAAAACTGCGACAGCGATTCGAAAAAAGCTCATAACTACTGTGTCCCTTCAGATATTGCTTTCATATTTGGTATGCATGTGTATCTGGACAACACCTTTCCATGCGCATAATTTTTTTTACCCCTGTGACCTTGACGATGAACTTGAGGTCAGCGTTCTGGTTTCGAAATCTGCGACCGCGATTCGAAAAAGGCTCATACCTACTGTGTCCCTTCAGATATTGCTTTCATATTTGTTAGGCATGTGTATCTTGACAACACCTGTTTATGCGCATACAATTTTTGACCCGTGTGACCTTGACCTTGAACTTGAGGTCATCATTCAGGTTTCGAAATCTGCGACCGCGATTCGAAAAAGGCTCATACCTACTGTGTCCCTTCAGATATTGCTTT
>VMBQ01008267.1:0-37970 GCA_007657795.1 Dreissena rostriformis
TACAATTTAGTCTTCCGACCACCTTTACTCTGATGCTCATAACTAATTCGTATTTTTATAAAGAGGGAATTATATTTATTATATACATTTATTGGTACTAAATATGATATATTTGCACTATTATTTATGTGTTTGATGTTTATTTCGGATTTTTTTAATCGATGTATTGACTAAACAAAAGCCCTTTATACACGTTTTATGTTACTGTAATCAGTGCTTTTGTCAACCAGTCAGTGCGCATGCGCGGTAAATCCCGAATGTAAACAATAACAATCCACTGGTCTATAGGATAAATTTAATTACTCAACAATTTGAAACAAATTAGTACTTACATCAATTGCTGTTCCACATATCCTTTAAAACACATTTGAACACTAAAAAAATCACCTTATAAAAATATGTCAACAGACCGGAACAGTTACAGTTTTTTAGTGAAACATCTACGCGGAAATCAGTCTGTAGTGGTTCTCGCTCCTGGGTCGTCGCGTCTGCTGTCACTGGAGGTCACTACTCGTCCTGGTTCGAACGTAAACAGTTCTATACTCGGTACTTTAAAGTAAGTCCATACTTTCACGTATACACACACGTAGCGTATTGGAGTATTGGAGCCAAACTGTGTAGTTTGACACACAGGAACTCCTGGTTTTCTTGTGGAAACTCCCAAGTTTCCTCTTTGTCTGGATACCTGGATCTAGGATCAAATCTTGGTAGAGCAGAAAGGAATCTGTCGTTTCCACCTGATGGTTGTCTGGATACCTGGATCTAGGATCAGATCTAGGATAAGATCTTGGTAGAGCAGATCAGATTTTGGTAGAGCAGAAAGGAATCTGCTGTTTCCACCTTCTATTGTACTGGACAATGGGAAAATGTCCTCGCTTCTTAGGTCCTGACAATCTGAAATTCACGTTGGATGTCACGTTGGATCACTTGGAAATCACGTTGGATGTCACGTTGGATCACTTGGAAATCACGTTGGGCGCCATTTGTAACCGGGGTTTATGTGAACAACACAAGGGTTGTAAAGTTCCAAGTTTTTAATATATGTAAGTGATGGTCTGAAATACAATTACATAAAGTATTATAAGTATTATGATAAATTATAAATCAGATAATTAACAAATACAATATAATTCAAATAATATAATGATTATAATTATAACAATAATACAAGTAAATACACTTAAAATAATAAAATGACTCACCAGTGACCATACGTAGAAAAAACCTAAAGATATTGGGTTTAAGCAAATGGAAAATGCTTCAATCAACATCAATCAATTATCGCAATTTGAATTGTTGTTGTCTTTGCAACATCAATCAAATAAAGTAAGCTGATAATATGCCGTTTAAATTTACATGTTTGATCTTACAAAAGATTTTTTATTATTATAGTCGTTGCCATCGTCACTATCGTCAACTTAGTCGAAATCTTCATAATACATTGGAATCCTTCAATAGGTTATATAACTGTATTTAGGTTTATTTTTATGTTAAAAAAATCAAAAACAAAAAACAATTATTTTAAACAATTTTCTTATGCATACATTATGCTGCTTAATTTAAGAAACTGGGCATTTAAATCTACTATTGTAATACAAACAAATATACCGCTATGGACATGTTTTTGCAACCGAACACATTGATATAATTCATATGCATTCTGGATAACTAAGATAGAAGGTAAATTATTGCCATGATGAATTTTAGTATCGAAAGTATGCCTCTGTAAAACCAAAATAACACATTGATCTGCTTGGTTACCGGCTTTTCATATGAAACATGGTCATTACAGTGTGTTGAAAAAAGTCGTATTATTTCACAACCTATGCCTTTTCGAAACCCAATTTCAACATAATGACATAATTATTTAACCAGATAAGTTTCTTAAGTTTATTCTCTGAGCTTTCTTTAATCCATGACAATAGTTTCAATGTACTTTAGCCAGCCTACTTTTTTGCTTGAGTAAATGAGATACCAATATCACCTGTACACGAGACATCAACAGACACGAAAATGAAGCACATTGACGTTAAACACGGATATATTTAGTAAGTATTTTCTAATGCACCCGAACATAATGCAATTTCAGAAGAATTAACGGTTTTAGTTGTTTTTGGTAGGTTATATGTCCATTAGATACGTTCCAATCTTCTTTACTCAGTTCTATTTCTTGCTTGAGTAGATGAGATATCAAAATCCTCTTGACCCACGACATCAACAGACATGCATATGAAGCATCTTGACGTTAAACACAGATGTATTTAGTAAGTATTTTCTGATGCACCCGCAAATAAGGAAATGTCAGGAAAATGAACTGTTTTAGTTGTATTATGGTAGGTTATATGCCCATTAGAAACGTTTTCAGATTTTAAGTATGCATCGACAGGGGCTAAAAAAATGTCATTCATATGTAAATGTAATAGATAAATACGATTAGTGATGATCGTTGACGAAGAAAGCAAATTTCGAGAGAGCATTCAACACGACAAAATATCTAAAAAACAGGCAAAGTGCATGAACAAAGACCATCTTGTATTAAAAATAATAGACATAAACACATAACCATGAACAATTTGAAAAAAAGTATAACGATTGAAAGATAAAAGAAAGAACCAACCAAATGGAACTTCAAGGTAAGTTGTTTAAACCATTTACTTAGCAGAAAGATGCATGAATAGAATTATCAATTTATCGTTTTGCGGTCGCGACGCATTACCTATACTGTATGTTTTGGAAGGATATGTCATCCATTTAACGCATTAACTACAAAAGGAAGAGTGAAACCGAATGATTTAAAAAATTGTTCAAATTGTTCTTTTTTGTACACAGTTAATTTCGTATTAAAATGGTAGTTAAGTACAAGTACAAACACTTCAAATATCAATCTGTGCACTAATTTCATTTTTGTTGCACTTTGTTCAATTTTTAAGTCATAGAAAAAAACCAAAACTGTTTACGCCTGTTTTGATAACATGGAAATGGAAGGCAAATATTCTGACAATATTTCCCGATAAATGTAAATGAGCATTATGAATAGACACGTATTACTTCTGTTTTTAAACGAACAGGCATGCGAATAGGACCTAATTGGATCGGGCATTTAATTACCACTAATGATCACTATATGATATTATGTCGAAACCAAATATCCATTTGACTTTGTTTACTACATAGTTCGTGAATAAAAAGGTATTTAACTAACTAGTAATCAATGGTATAAATGTCTCATTAGCAGAGGCATCTGTAGCAGCGCAAGATTAGCAGGAAAGAAGGCCGCATAAGGTAAACGATTTCGTATGTCGAAAGAGATCAAAGATTGAACAGGAGAACTAAATTAAGATTTTGCAATGTGTCAATGGATTTCGTCCGGATAGTGCCGTCCGTTTGCAGAAGAATATTAAACTGAACTACACGAAGAATATACACATGGACAAATTGGACTTTAAAGACAATAAAGCTATTGTTACTGACGACGATAATTTGGAACAAATGATTTCAAGACCACTTACTTTAAGTTGTTTGATATGTTTATAAAGAACTAAATTATAGAGAATGTTAGACTAAGTATAATTTCAAGATATACAGACGAATAATGCAGCAACCAGTGAATGCATCATAGTAATAGATGACTTAATTAAGGGAATTTAGCGTAATTTATAGGTAAACATGCGAATTATAAAGCGATCGGTGATATTAAACAGTAAGTTAAGTGGACATCTGTATGTCATTTCCATGATAGAGCAAAACATAATATTAGCAACGAACGCCTACCATTAAAATAAATGGTACACAATCTTGTAATTATGATGAGTATACAAGTCCGGTAAAAAGTGCGTAAATCGTTTTCAGAAAAAAATCATAATCGTGATAGCGGAGCGCTACGCTTTTGAAAAGATGGGTTGTTCACCGTCCGTAGTTGCACGAAATGAAAAAGAAAAACTAAAACATCTTTGTTCACAAAGTCACAATACCAACATGGTGTTTACTGAAAGTGACAAGCATGACATTAAAAAGAGCTGGAAAATCGTGTCCAATAACATGCCGGCAGTCGGAGCCAAAATATTTCTACTAATTTTCACACTGAATCCTCATCTGAAGGATCTGTTTCCATTCCGTGACGTCACTGATGACGCATGTTTGCGTGACAAAGATTTCCGCGGGCACGCATCGAGATTCATGCAGGCGGTAGGAGCAGCAGTCGACAATATTGATGACCTTGAAAACGCTATGGCGCCATTGCTGTTCGGGTTGGGCCAACAACACATGCATTACGAAGGGTTCAAGCCCGAGAACTTTGACATTTTTGTTGCTGCGATTTTCGAGGTGCTTCAACAAGAGATGAGTAGTGAATTTAAGAAAGAAGCATGGAAGCGATTGATGGAATTCATGATAAGTAAACTAAACGAAGGATATGAGGATGCCATGACTACAAAAGTAATCCCATTATAATAGGTTTTCGAGTGTCGAGGTAGAAAGTATGCACGTATGATTGTATCTTTAATTTGGTTAACAAATTATTTGTTCTATTTTTACTATTTGTTCTTATTGTTATCTACGGTACAACGTGCATTCGTTTTTGTAACTTTATACAAGTACACAGTTGTATGTTTATTTGTGTAAATAGGTCTCCGTTAAAAAGATTTATTATAATGTTGAGTTATCCCTATTTGACATTGATGACTGAGTTTTAATCCCGCGTTGGGTTATGGTTGTAGAGAGTAAGCTTTTGCTTCTCGACGTCCCGGGTTCGATCCCCAGGAAAGGCAGATTATTTTATGTTATTGTTTTCATTGTTATTATTTTAGTTATAACTATATGTGTATTTAAAAAAATACAGTTTTGCTATTACACATATTTGATGATATTTTTTTAATACAACTATATGTGCTTAAGTCCCTTTAAATTGCTGCATTTCAACATCGGATAAACAAAGATCAAGTATAATAACAAAATCAGATTTTAAGNGTATCCTTCGGAATGAAAGCCTATCGCCTTAACTGGACAGCTATATTTAACCGTGGTTTTTATAAAGCGGTTAAAATTAAAAGAAAACGACAGAAACACTCCAACTTATTTAATCGTAAAGCGTTTGTTACGCTTCATAATTTTATCAATGTCAAATGGGGATAACTAAAAAACCAACACATGTTTTTTTTAAATAAGAGTCTTTTTTAAAAGTGCTAGTTCCCTCCCTGATATTTAGAACTATTTTATTTGTCGAATCTGTAATAACAAGTTGGAATATTGTCGTTTCAAAAATCCGGGAGCAAGTCCTTTTAATGATTGTATTGATATACATAATTAAACTCACAAATATTTGCTTAATTTACTACAAATCCATGAACTTTTCAACGTCAATCGAACTACAATCATCAATATAATATTTTATGAAAATTGGGTTGTAAGATTAATGTCAACTAAATTAACATCTTTGAAAGAAAAAAGTTAAATACGTTAAGGAAAATTTTTGACTGTGATGCATTACTGTGCCTTATACTGGTAATATATCAAGACCAATCAAGCATCAATAATAATAAAACTTCCAAAGCGTAATAAGTTATTGTCGATCTTTAGAACATTCTCGAGTTGTTCCATTTATTCTGTATGGATCTGAAATATGTGGTATTTATTATATTAAAGAATTAAATAAACTACATTACACATTTCGCAAAACTTCTATAAAGTGTTCGACCACAGACTTAGAATTTTGTGCCGTATATGCGTATTTTGATTTCTTGTATCTGATATATGCAAACATCGTGCCCTTAATGATTTTGTATACATTATGAAAAACCAAGAATCTCTTATACATATTGTTTTTAATAAATGAACAAAGCAACTTTTATATCGAATCTATTAGTAATGATAATAATATAAATAGGTTATGGTGTGTGTGTTCATTAAACATGAGCTTGAACATTCAAGAAACGAAATGGGTTAATTTATCTTCACATAAATATACAAGCCAAATAAACCAAATATTGAACGACCAATATATCCATAATTGGCATAAGTCAATTAATAATCAGCAGAAATTAGAGTAGTATCGAATTTCAGGTGCATTGAATAATAAGTACGTACTTTGTATTATAAACAAAAGAAGCAATTATCACGATTTAGACTTTGCGCGCACAATTAAGAAATGAGACTACCATGGTGGATAGAGTAACCATCCCAGAGGAGAACATAAATATAAACTTTGTATTTAAACACGAATGTTTCTTCCTTCTCTCTTCACAACCTACAGAAATCTTCGCACACAATTAGGAATGCAATCCAATTTGTCTATCCTTACGAAATAGACAATGACAAAAACAGCAACATTATTTCAAGCCATTATAGTTATTAACATGTTGCCAGGTTTATCAGTGATGCTACAAAACTACGTGATGAAAAATACTCGTTCTAGCTGCTTCCTTCTATTTCATGAACCAAACTAATTATGATACTCTAATGTATAGTTTTGATTGTGTAAATTGTAATTATTGCACTATATTCGATTACTTATATTTAAAATATGCGTATTTGTATATACTACTGTACCTTGACCAAAGTTTGTTAATGTGTATGCAAATGACCAAAGGCTTTTCGCATTTTTGTTTTATAAACAATCTAGATGTTTATTGCTCTGTACTTTTGAATCCAAAAGTATGTTGTCAGTATTTGTTCATGTATACATACATATTTATAGAAGTACCATCTTTCACTTTCTGTCCAATTAATAATACCAACAAAACAAATTCTAAGTGACTGTGTAAGACCTGCGTGATCTAATATTTGTAAACATAAATAATAAAACTATCTCTTTTTATCGAGTTTTGATTCAATGAACTAAATCATGAGTTCAAACGGGATTTATATTAAACAAGGCTCAGCTCCTTTCGGGACTTCTTTTTGCGTTGATTATAAGATTGTCTGCTTCTGTATTTTTTTCTTTTTAAAAGTCAGGTCAGTGAGTTCGGTAAGTTTAGTGTGAATCTTTAACATCAATTTTTCTTCTTTTTTGGCAAATCAGATCGATAACAATTCCCTGCTGGCAAGACATATACTTAAACTAGTTTAAATCAGCTGCCCTTCCTTCATAAATGGTACATTTTAGGAGCTAGAGTAATCATCGTCGTTTAATGCGATATTTTTCGAGTCTGATGATAATGATTTGTTTAACGCATTGTGTTGCAATTAAGAAAAGAACTATCCGTATATTTAACAATTGTGCGCCGAAGATGAGACCTTTTGACTGAGTCTATCTGATCAATATTTTCTATACAGACTACATTCGGTTTTAAAATTGAGCAAGCTACCAACAATCATTTTTTTTAATCTACGTTTACAATTACAAATACAGTGTTTTATTGTATTTCTCTTTTTTTGTTGTATTTCTTTGTAGATAATTTTCATCATGGATGTTTTGTACAAGAACACCGAACAAAGGCTGAATATGTTTTCAAGTGACACAACTAGCCAGAATTGTTATGCCANTCATGAACCCAACTAATTTATTAAACTTGTTATGTATAGTTTCGATTGTGTAAATTGTAATTATTGCACTATATTCGTGTACTTATATTTAAAATATGCGTTTTTGTATTCACTACTGTACCTTGACCATATGTCGTTTATGTGTATGAAAATGGCCAAATGCTTTTCGCATTTTTTTAAATATAGAAGTTTGTTGCTCTGTACTTTTGCATTCAAACGTCTGTTGTCAGTATTTGTTCATGTATACATACATATTTATAGAAGTACTTTATTTCACTTTCTGTCCAATTAATAATATCAACAAAACACATTCTAATAAGTGTTAGACCTGCGTGTTTCTAATATTAGTAAACATAAATAATAAAACTATCTCTTCTTATTGAGTTTTTATTCAATGAACTAAACCATGAGTTAAAATGAGTGTTTTAATATTAGGTTTATTTTAACGGGATTTATATTAAACAAGGCTCGGCTCTTTTCGGGACTTCTTTTTACGTTGATTACGAGATTGTCTGCTTCTGTTTTTTTTTCTTTGTTAAAAGTCAGGTCAATGAGTTCGGTAAGTTCATTGAGAATCTTTAACATCATTTTTTTTCTTTTTTGGCAAAACATAATCTGATCGAAAACAATTTCCCGCTGGCAAGACATATACTTAAACTACTTTAAATCAGCTGCCCTTCCTTCATAAAATGGTACATTTTAGGAGCTAAAGTAATCATCTCGTTTAATGCGATATTTTNAAGAGTTGTCTGACGGGAAAGTCATTCGCACCTTGTTGGGTAGATTTATTTATATCAATGTGTACAAGGTACATTGATAAACATGTACAATAGGGTGCTCCCAAAAATGAAAGTATCAGGATAGTGTTGTCCAACCCTCCATTACATGATATAAGTTAGAGATGTTTTGGTTTGCTCAACGCTTTCAAAGTGTTTAATATATGCGTCGAAATCTGTGATTGCGAGTAAAAGAACCTGCAGATCATACATATGGCCGTGTAAGACCCATACTTATCTGAACCTTTGTTCATAGTCAACATCAAAACCAAAGTTATCAACATTGGTATTCAATAAGCATATGAGTCCTATCGTTTATGTTCTTTTGATCATTAACTGTAACTATACATCACCTGTTGAAGACTTAGTCGATGCCGAATTCCTCGATGACTTGAAGTAGACATCAGTATTATTATGTATTATTTACACTATTTTAAGTGTTATTTTAAAATTATTTTGATTCAAGCAATATTTGATCATAGTCACATATTAACCGACTAATCGTCTGTTTTAATTGCTAATTGTCTGAATCATTCATAATCATCAACTTTAATTTAATAAACGCCGTATGCGCGATTAAAGTAAAAAACAAACATTAGGAAAATGTATTATACAGCATAAAACGTACCATTTTTAATTATCTCTTTCCAAGAATATATGTACTATTTTTACTGTACACATNACAAAATGGCAACCATTAAGGTCAAGGTCATGCTTTGAGGTCAACGATCAAAATACAGCAGTGTTAAATTGTGCCTGTCTTTTTTGATAAATTGACTTGGAATTGAAATATTTAAAAATTACATGGAACACATGTCAACCTCTCTTGCAAGAACCACGTGTTTATCGTCACGGTTAAGCTCGTACGTTGGAATTAACGAACACATGTTACTGGAATGTTTTTTTCAACATTAACACATATATAGCGTTTTCGCTCTATATTGACCGTGCATGGAAGAATTGCAAAGGTACTTGAAAAACGTGTTGTTCTATATTATAAGAAGTGTACGTCGTGCGCGCATATCACATGGCTACCTTAAATATCAAATATGGAATCCATAATGCTTAACATAAGCTCTTAATTGTTAAATTAAAGCTTGTTTGTTTTGTCACAGTCCCTTTCATTTACGAAATTTGCAAATGACTTGAAAAACCTTTAATTTAACCCTTGCGTAAAGTAGGGTATGCCATTGGTTGGGAGAAGAGGCGGCAAGCGGGCGATCGACGTCAAACTGGATTTTGATAACTTGAGATCGAATTAAGAAATTTCATAATTATAAAGATACTTTATATAAATACATCTTACGATTATATGTGGTGGTTTGATTTAAAGTACCAGTGACAAAACATAAACACATGGTGTCCGCTCAATAACTAGAGAGCGACCTGAGCTATTATACTAATTACTTAAGCAAACAAACATACTTTTGTTTGTACAGCTATATGTAACAGGCAAGCATCACATATTACATTTGCAGCAAAGAATGCTATTGCGGAGCATTTCATTATAGTAACTTTATTGAAGTTTGATGTTTCTTCTTTCTTTTACTTCAAATTTCAATCCAGTTTGTTTTACTTACTCAACCCCTGTATGAACGCCCTTGTCCAAGGTTTCCCTCTCGAATATGAAACGTTTAACTGACGCACTTCAAAGCAGGTGTCAACTGTCATTAACAACTGCCAGCGATAATCCAAAGGCAAACAAACATTTAATATTCCTTTTATTTTTAGTTTATTATCTTCAAATAATAGCGGTAACGTCTGTAATCTCATCGCTTGCCAGTGCTACCACAAGGTACGAACATTGAGTTGACGAATCACGCAATTACCGCTTAAACATAACGAAATACCTTATACAGCAGGTTATATGAGACACGCGAGCTTTGATATATTTCACTCTCTTATTTTTTAACATACTTGATATCAATCCATCTCTTGCGCTTGCATAGTGGGTGGTTTGAGTAAAAATACAAGTGGCAAAATATAAACAAATGGTGTCCGCTGAATAACTCGAGAGCGACCTGAGCTATTATACTAATTACTTAAGCAAACAAACAGACTTTTGTTTTTACAGCTATATGTAACAGACACATATTCAATTTGCAGCAAAGACTGCTATTGCTGAGCATTTCATTTCATTACTTGAAGTAACTTTATTGGAGATTTATAGTTTCTTCTTTCTTTTACTTCAAATTTCAAGCCAGATTTGTTTCACTCACTCACCCCCTGTATACACGCTCTTATCTAATGTTTATCTCCCGTATATGTAACTTTTACCTGACGCACTTCAAAGCAGGTGTCAACTGTCATTAACAACTGCAAGCGATAATCCAAAGTCGAACAAACAATTATTATATCCTTTATTTTAATTCCATTATCTTCAAATAACAGCGGTAACGTCTTTAATCTCATCGCGTGCCAGTGCTGTCACATGGTACGAACATTAAGGTGACGAATCACGCAATTACCGCTTAAAAATAACGAAATACCTTATACAGCAGGTTATATGAGACACGCGAGCTTTGATATCTTTCACTCTCTTATTCCAATACGAGCGTTGCTAAACAATTCAAGAATGTAAGTATGCTTCGTTTGCTGGTAATTAAGAGTTGAAACCCTACACGGTTTATTTGTATTATGAAATATTACAAATTAAACAATATCCTTCAAAGGCTACTCAACAATGTCGGTGACATTATATCGCCTCAAATGCTTGCAAATCCTATAGAATCAAAATAAACAAAATGCAACACAATCATAATCGAGTGAATACATAATTAGCTTATACTTGTATTTATTAAAATTTCATCGTATTATTTTACTCTGATTATTGTATATTTTACTTTATTGCTTTTAAAGTTAAATCGCGATGCTATGTACCGATACTCGTCAATTATTGACTCTCACTTGTAAGTAATTATTGCAGGGCTAAGTTCAAGGTCTGACATGCCATTGAAACGGTTTAACCTGCATCGCTTTTCATTACTGATTAATTAATTAATCTTTCCGAGGATGAAAGACAAGTTGTAACCATGCTTTTATGTTTAATGCTCTGTTTATGTGTTTTCATGTATTATATACGTAATTGGTCGCTTGCCTTAAATAAAATACGATCGAGTTTTATCGCGAATAAATCTGATAATGTTTATGGAGTTCCATTTTTCGTATATATTTATAGATATTCTGGATTAAAAAAAAATGCACTTGGGTTTGCAATAAGTCAATAATATATTTCAGTCAAATTGCAAATAACTCAACTTTGTAGTCATTAATGACTGAATTTCGTATATAAGGAATGATTCATCTAGTTCCATGTATAGCGCATGCGTATTGCTTGACCATTTACGTTATTTAATTTGACGTTTAAATAATTTGACATTTATACATATTTTATATGTTTTTACGTGGAGTAAATTTGTAAAAACAAACTTTAAAATGCCTATTTAGGCGAAATATATCAGAAAAGAGTTAAACTTGTTCTGTGTTAATTTACTGTTATCCCTACTATATAAAAAACTGCATATGGTATATGTTTAAAACCGCTTTTTCAAATACATAAGCATCAGGTTAACCTAATTCATTTACTATCAAATGCCAGATTTGGCGCATAGACAAAGGACAATGCGGTCCGTACCAGACTCCATTTATAAATAATGATGCTCACTGGATGATTTTATAATTATTTTTATGCTACTTAAAAGGTTATTTTATCTAATGTGTCGTAATATTATCACTGCGTCTTATACACATGGGCGAAAACAGGCGTTACATTTAACGTGTTTGTTCAGGTGTTGGAATATCTTGAAACTCGAAATTTAATGACAAACAAACAATTAATTTAACAGTATNCATCGCAGTCACCGCCTACCAGAACCAGGAGGTAATGCTTTGTGTTCAATGGGATCTTGTATGGACCCATTCTTTGATTAAACTACCGGCATCAAGAAGCATTGCTTAGTGTTCATTTATAGACCGTTATTTGAAGCAAACTAACAAAAGACCAAGGGTCAGTGCTTTGAAAAAGAATGAACCATGACTAAAAAAGGTAGTATTTGTTTTACAGTTCTTGATTTTACAGGGTTATCAAAGGTGTTTTTCATGTTTCAATAGTAGCTCCGTGTCAATCAATTATTTAGAGAGCCCTTTTTAAGGTTTTACAACACTGATAAACGATAGCATACGGCTGCATAAATTACGCCATGCAGAGGTTTTCATGTAGGGAAGTACGATTTTCTCAAGTGTTCTTAATTCCGGTAAATAATGCTAGTTTTAGTTCCCCGGTGGCATTGAAGTCAGTAAGTCATTTCCAACTGACGCATGTTTGCACCAGAGCATGGGAGTTTCGTATCTATTGACGGTGGCGTGTTGTATACTGTACCAAAATAGACTAGGTTGCGATCAACTGATTCGCAAGACGGTTTAATACATATAGTGATGCAATCTTCGACTGTGAATCACATATACATGTCACCGTATGGTGTGATCTGATAATTCAGTCTCACCTGATTTTGCAATCGACTTGCACGTTTACCTTCAATGTGATACGTTGTGATATCAGGTGATAACATGTGATAACCGGTCTAATCAAATCAGCTATCTTTATTATGATCAGCTGTAAGCGATACGTATAAGATATACTAACATTGCCAGACAGACGTACTTTCATAGGTCGTACGTAAATAACCCATTCAGACGGACACGTGATGTCGCGAAAGCCGCAATCAACGCGTCGCGCCGGTTGAATGTCCAACTAAAGTGTTTACGTCCACAGAAATAAGCCGACCAACCTTGAAGCAATTGTACTCTATAAAAACACACCACGTCCATTAAAACACACCACGTCCACTATATATTACGCTGTCATAATCAATCATAACCTATTATGTGATACATTTACATTTTGATATGCGGCTTTACGGACTTTACTTCAGTTGGTGTTTTACACATGAGTCCAGCCATAGGACTATTGTGAAAAGGGTCTATTGATAATGTCAATACAATTACAGCGATAAGACAATCGTTGAAATGCCACCTTTGCCCCTCCTCTGCTTATAGTGGCAAGCGTAATCGAATCGAAAACAAACACTGACTTGACGCAGNTTCTGTAACTACTACTGATATTATCACTTATACTGCTACTGCTGCTACTAACTGCTACTATTGCTACTGCCACTGCTACTGTTGCTACTAGTTGCTGCTACTGCTTCTGCTAATGCTACTGATACTTCTTGTACTACTACTACGACGTGTTCAACGACTACTGCTTCTATTTTTGCCATTACTTCTATTAATTTATGTCAGCTTTTCTTGAACCACAAAACACTGATTAGTAAAAAATCTTAAAACTAAAAAGTTATATATAAGCATGACACTAATTATGATTACAGAATATTACTACGCACAATACTATTTATCAAAGCGATATTAATTATCGATTCACATCTGGTCCCTTTTATAGCAGCCAGAATACTTCGTTTTAATGAGCAAAACTGTGTGGAAAGTCCCTAATGGCGTGCAAGTAAATATCTTACCACCTATCGAAGATTATTTAAGGCAAGACCAGTGTACATCTGTTATTTCATTCTCACACAAGAGGAGGTAACCCGGTAATCTCCTACGATATCCCCCGATGTTGTATCAGGGATTAGGGAGTCAACGGATACAGATACTAAGGTCTTCACTCAGTTGACAACCGCATCTCCGCTTGACCCTTGGGATCGACGAGTAATCTGCAATTGTCAACTTCGGGCAGAAATAAATGAGCTATTATAATGCTTTGATGACGCTGAGATTAACCTTTGGTTGTGACGAGGATGAGCCCCGTGGTCGCTGTATGAAAGATAAATACAATAATTGATACATAGGGGTTGCTATTTGTTTCGCATTTATTTAAATTTGATTGATAATTTCATATTTGTTTGTTTATTTGAATATGAAGGGAGAATCACATGTTCAATCTCATGCTTTTATATTGATTTGTTACTGAAAACAGCCAATGATCCATATTTACAATGATCCCGATATGAAAGTATCTTAACTGACCGGGATTCGTATTGAAGCGGCCCACTATGGGAATTACCCAGTGATTTCTACAGAAACTGATTCTTATTATACATGACTCAACATGTTATGGACGTATCGGACAAAATATCTAAAATGACATGAGCAGATTGGGTAAACAATTAATTCGTTAAGTGTTCAAGACAATCCCCAAGAGTCTCGTTCTGGAAAAACCGGGCTTAACGCAAGTGCGTAAAGTGTCGTCTCAGATTATACTGTGTAATCTGCACAGGCTTATCAGCGACAACTTTTTCCGCAAACACAGGATTTTTGTTTAGAAGAGATATTTAAAGGAAAAAATCAATATGGGCGGAAAAGGTCGTCGCTGATCAGCATGTGCTAATCTGGGAAGAAACCTTAAGCACATACATTAGTCCCAGTTTTCACAGAATTCCTCTCATCAAAGACTACAGAGTTGAACGATTGCATGTCTTCGTAACAGAAACTAGGTTATAATGTTCGGTATTCGGGTTATGTTACACCTGCATTATGTTCACATTCTTTGTCAACGTTGTCAAAACCTTGTGGCCAAGGCATAGGTCGGTCAAGGTGTGAAGGTCTTCTACAACTTATTAACGATGATTTCCTTTGCATAACGTCTTCAACTCAGATTATAATATGGTTATCAATCAAACGTGAAGTAAACATTAGTGAGCAGTTAGAATTATCAAGATTAAGTGAAAAGAAATGTGCAAATATGACGGTGATAATGATTGATCGTCTAAGTTCGATTCAATATTTTCAACAAGTGTTCAGTTATTGAACTTATGTACGTTTAACACCGACTATCTATTGCCGCTATAAATTTAGGCGTTATAACTTATGATACAAAATGAACTACACTAATGCAGATTCATTGGCTATAACTTAAAATTAAGACTTAGCTGAAGACTTTTGGATCTCGAACCAAATTAGCCCACATTTTGTTTTCGAGTACAAGAACATAAAATCTACGTAATCAGCAATAGTTTCTTCTCTTCATCACTACCACATTCGATAGTTTCTTAACTTAAAAGTTTAATACAAGCTAAATTAAAGTTACAGTCAGTTTAAATATCGTAAATGTGTTAAGCTACATATAGATAACTATGTTAATAAGTTTACAGCACTTGATACTTAAATAACTCGAAACCGATGGAGATTTAGATGGGAGGGATAGACACACGCAAAAATAATACAAAAATTAAAGCAAACAATATGGGCCTCGCTCTGGGAAAACGGGGTTTAATCATGTGCGTAAAGTGTCGTCCCAGATTAGCCTGTGTAGTTCGCACATGCATATAAGGCAGGACACTTTCCGTGTAATGGAATATTTCGATTAAAGAAAGTCTCTTCTAAACGAAACATCTGTCTAGTTGGAAAATGTGATTCCTGATTAGCCAGTACGGACTGCACAAGCTTATCGGGAGACACTTTACGTACAGGCATTAAACACCGTTTTCCCAGAGCGAGGTTCACATCCATCAAGCTGCTTGATACTTAATTACTGAAGCAATGCCTAATACCGCCACTGTCCTAAATCCGCCCTCCCCATCCACATTAAAATTTTGAAAACGGCGATGACAATTTTTGGTGGTCAATATAGATGATTTCATTTACAATACCGAAAAGTTTTGTTATTGATTGGGAGTTTTGTTTTATTATAAAATACTAATTTGTATCTTTATCAAAACGCACAACTTCGTTCATTTACGTCTGACAGACGGACAAACCTACATGTTATGCAAATCTATGGACCACTCAGGTAAAACACATACACCATAAAAAAAAGCTCTTAACAATGTTCAAGTTATGACATTTGAGATTCAATCGGTTTACACGAATCACGTGATTTATGCCTCACTAAAATCCCATTGAATTACATTTGATGATGAGTCGTTTTCAGTTGCTTTAATAATTGACAAACATTATCTCTGCACAAACGAACTTAATGACCAATCCGACNTGAAAAGTTTTGTTATTGATTGGGCGTTTTGTTTTATTATAAAATACTGATTTGTATCTTTATCAAAACGCATAACTTCGTTCATTAACGTCTGACAGACGGACATACCTACATGTAATGCAAATCTATGGACCACTCCGGTAAAACACCTGCAACATATAAAAAGCTCTTAACAATGTTCAAGTTATGACATTTGAGATTCAATCGGTTAACACGAATCACGTGATTTACGCCTCACTAAAATCCAATTGAATTAGATTTGATGATGAGTCGTTTTCAGTTGCTATAATAATTGAAAAACATTATCTCTGCACACACGAACTATGTGACCAATCCGACAACGAGAGGCGGTCACATAGTCTGACAGACAACTGTTCAAGTCGAAACTATTCACACCGCCGTAGATAGTGTATCGTTTGTATTACTATAACATTTACTAAAACAAGAGATTTGCGCCCTTTCATTGGTCTTTCAAAGATACGGGGTTATGTTCTGTGACAGTTTTGATATCGTAGTTTTGATTTTGAACCGTCCTCATTTGTGAGTTGTAAATTGATGTGAAGACATAATTGTTTTTTTTACCAAAAACAAAATAATCTTGCATTTGGTTTACATGCTTGAATATGGAATGCGTGTACTGAAATGGTAAAGTGTAAACTCTTTTTTACTGTATCTGTATTTCACAAAGCACATTTATACATATCTAGGATATTCTATTGTTTATTAATATATTGGGCACTTGTGCATTGTCGTAATAATAATACTTTATTTGCAAAATTAAATGAAAACTTAGATAGCTCAAGAAAAAACCTTGTAAGTGAATTTAATTACTGATTAAAATCATCGCCAAACTGCAACATAATTATCAAGAAATAATAAATCGCAGACAATCGCGAATATACGAACAGCATGACTTGCCTCAGTGCAAAAGCGCGCGCATTTTCCGTGGATGAATTGTTAAACCGAAAGCAGCAAGCACGGGAAGTCGCGGACGCTGCTGAAACTCTTAGCCGCATAGGCGACTATATTGATGCGATGGAAGCACATGCGGAAGCCAGGGAGCGGCTTGCGAATGATATAAAGCTCCGAAGTGACGTTAGTGATGGATGTCCGCAACATCCAGCGATTGGACCATGCGACTCTGCTGAAGAGCTTCCGGTTCTTCATGAAAGACGCGCTCGGACACAGGATGCTGACAATCTTAATAAAGTTGAAAAACGGGATGAGGAGAAGCTTGCGGGCATTAATGGCCGCCACTTCCGGGACCAGGGTGCGGAGTCTCTGTGTGCCTCCATGGGAGAGAAGCAGGGTTGCGCACATCAGTCTGTGGTAGAAACGACAGGTGGGCATTTATATGTATGTCCTTGGTTGAATGTTGTCATATAAACTGTAGTTGCTCAACTTATAACATTTATTACGGCTATAATTTTGATATTTTACCGAAGTAAATATATTCAATTAATTAGGATAAGTTCAAAAGACTAAAATTGTCAATATATAAGTCCGATTTAAAAAAAAATAAAGTAATGCGATTTATTGAATATTTGAACTGAAGATGCATGTTATATAAGAAAACAAACCGTTAAGTTTATATACATAATACGTTTTATTTTATTTTAATCACTGTTATTTTTAAACTAAAGAAAACTAAAGAAAGCTCGTTTACTATAACGAAATTAAAACAAATTACGCAAATTACGCAAAACTTTCTTATATATCTGCAAATAAAAATAATTCGTTTTCAGTGCATCTCGAAACAATTATTAGAATAATTATTTATTCTATGTATTTTTCTAATTCATATGTATATGTTTAAACATATATTTTTAACTTAAGATATAACGCGTGGGTTGGATATGCATCCCTATTGATATGGATAATCACAATCTTCAAAGAAAATGAAGCACTAATTCGTGATTTACCGCTTAAATTAAGAATAAAGATTCCACGTGTTATATAATTATAAACAAACATAAACCAGTCTCAAATTAATGTTTAAAATCACATTCATTGAAACAAGTCTCGTGTCAATATTCCCGAGTTGTAGCATTAAAGTACTGCAGTTTTCTCACGCTAACTGTACAGACGGAGTATGATACATCACAGTGTCTCTGATATGAATTTGAATTGCCAAAGTTTATTTAATATACAGTGATGCTAAATATCAGAAAAGTGCAACGACGTGTCAACGCTCAACAATTTGTTTGGAAAAGTGTTACTTTTTTCTGACATTTATTATAAATGTTATAGAGCATGTATTGAATGTAACATTTCATCATAGTATCGTATGCATTTACAATCAAATGGTTGTTGATATTTCACATCTGTTGCATATTACAGTGTGGATTTAACTAAAAATGTACAAGTGTGTTTACAAGCGATCTATATTATATTTACAAATGACAGGTACATATATTATGAACAGTAGAAGTAATAGTGTAATTTATAAACCGCGAATCTTATAGAGTGTATAGGTTCATCATTGTGTATATTTCATTGACAATCGAGTAAAAATCAATAATAATGTGTCTTTGCGCTCATTAAGTGTTCGCGTATTTTATACACAAGCCCGCTATGGGAAAACCGGGCTTAATGCCGTCGCACAGGCTAATTTAGGAGGTCACTTTCCGCTAAGCCTGGATTATAGTGTTGATAGAATTCCTTTAAAAAAATAATTCCATAAAAAAAAGAAAGTGTCGTCCATTGTTAAAGCCTGTGCAGACTGTACAGGCTAGTCGGGGGCGATGCTTAAAGCACATAAACATACTTCTGTTTTCCCAAAGCGCTGCTCATATGTTATTGACTTTTTTATAATTATTATTACACACTATTATTTTATTATTACAAAAGCAAATATAGACGTTATACTACAAGCTCTGTATTATTTTTTGAGTATACCACTACATTCACTTGAGTGGTATAATACAAGAATTACGGGGGATTTTCGAGATAAAATGCAATTATTTTAAGTTAATAGAATTTATTATTTAAACCATACTCATAGTGACCGTCTTCAATGATGCCTCGTTCAGGTAAAAACAGCAGTGCCGTAAAAACGGTTGTTAGTGTATTAAAAACAATAAAGACAACCAGTCGGTGGAAGAAATATGTGTCCACCAGTTATCTTCAAATTTCGTTTAAAAACAGACAATTTCAAAGAATAAGCTAGAAACATCGCAAATGTACACGTATTGTTACTCTGTACCCGTGCTTAAACATGTAATCAACAACCATGGTAACCTGCTACTAACCTCTGTTGCAGATCACCATGGTGACGTCCTCAAGGTGGAGTTGTGTCAAGGTGACCTCTGGCAGGCATTTCACTCCCTCGGGACAGAGATGATCATTACTAAGACTGGGAGGTAATTATATATTAATTGTTAGCAATTGTAAAAACCAGGAATATAATAATATGATGAACAACAACAGTAAACGGTTAGAGGCGCGTTTTTCAAATACAACAATCGAATGTTTTATTTTTCTGGAATAAACACTGTCATATTTCAATTAAAATAAAAAGCACAAAACAAACAACAACACATATTCTTACAGACGCATGTTTCCCTCGCTTCGGATCCGTATTTCCGGTTTGAAGAAGCTAATAAAGTACCGGGTTGCCATGGATTTTGTGTCTGTGGACAAACACAAGTACAGATACGTGTACCACAGGTATGTGGGTATTTGTTTTTATATAAATTTCAAAACAATATGTGCCGTGTTATTGGTTTGTTTTATTGGTTAATTAAATTTCTTACAACAAATGGCGTCCGTGCAGATACAAATTGAGAAAACGACAAAGGCTAACATTTCAACAAAATAATCTAAGATTAAAACATGTATTTTGGAGATGCCACTTACGTTTTCGGTGCAAACCTTCTGTCATATGTATTTCACGCACAAATATTGATTTATTTATAAATCACTAAATTAAATGTTTTAAAAATGTATACACACTTATACGCATTATGAGTTGTCCATATGCTTATATGGGTTTGACGCTCCAAACTAATTGGAATAACAAGCGAATGTCACTGCCAAATTTTAATACCTTGATCACTGTGAACTGTCCGGTTTCTATATGTATAACAAATTATGAAACTTGTAAAAAAGATAACGGAACAATACATTAAACGAACAGTGCCTTTCAATAGTAAAATAATACGGCATTCACGTTTTTACTTTCTTTTTCCTGTACACAAATATCAAACATGATTGTTTTTACTTTTAGAGTTGCTTTTTCACTCGGGATTTAGCCTGTCTGTCGACATTTATTATGGACATTTCAGTGTTTATAATTACACGTTCGAATTATTAGGCAATTCTATTATATATAAACCCCTGTTGTTGGAAAATAATCCTTCTTTCGCGTCGCGTTCGTCGAACCGTGACGCCTCCGTCGAACCGCTTGTTCATAATGACGCAGCAGAAAAAAATCATTGTAAAAGGAAACAACAATTAAGTACTTCGTGGGCGAGAATTCTTGCATAGTGCACATATATGTACATAAACTGGACGTTTACGAGTCCATTCGTGTACATCCGTATATTCTTACAGCTCCCGTTGGATGGTTGCTGGCGTCGGTGACGCGCTGAATGGGAACCAGTCGTACGAACATCCGGAATCCCCGATGGCGAGGGAGTCGATGAGCGCGCAGGTGGTCTCCTTCGAGAAGATCAAACTCACCAACAATGAGGCCCATGCACCAGGACAGGTTCGTATTCAACTGGATCATAATCATTAACAATGATGCCCCCGCACCAGGTGTAAACCCGATGGATCTTAAAAACAACAACGAGGCCCCTCAACAGGGCACGTTTGCACCCAATACAATGTATATCAAAGTGACCAACAATAAGGTCCCGGCACCAGGACCTGTTCATACTAGTTTAAAAGTCGCGACCTCGGTAGTTAAAACTGCTCTTACCATCATGCTGGGTATTTACTGAGAAAAAAAAAACAAGAGAAATTGTGCACATTTCTGACAACTTTAATTGAATAGAGTATAACATATTTGGTAAAATAAAATTGTATTCACATATATATGTAATTTGATAGCATACGAGAATGTTATACTATATTTTAATTGCAGTTTAATGTTTCATATGTGCATGCATTTTAAATTTAGGTTAATCAGAGCTCTAATAACAACGTTTTTAATCATGGATAGTTGTACACTAATTATCGGTATTAAGGGTTGTGAGTGTTTCATTTATAGTGTTTATTCGAAATATATATAACCCCTTTATCAATTGAATGTTCCTGCATAATAAACTCATTATATTCGCAGGTAATATATCGATACGACAGGTAAATGATCATTTGTACATGCTAAATCTATATACAAAACAGCTAAGTGCATATTTTTCACCCTTTTGTTAGTGAAAATATCTCGCTACAAGACCCGCTGTATGTTTCAGATATCCCTCCTCTCGATGCGGAAGTTCCAGCCGCGCATCACAATCACAGACAAGGGAGACAACGCATGCAGCGTCTCCGTCACGTTCCCGCAGACGTCTTTCATCGCAGTCACCGCGTACCAGAACCAGGAGGTAATACTTAGTGTTCAATGTGTTCTTGTATGGACCCTTTCTTTTAGTAAACTACCCGCATCAAGATGCATTGCTTAGTGTAACATGTGTTCATTTGAGCCTCGTCTGGAAAAACTGGGCATAATGCATGGGCGTAAAGTGCCGTCCCAGTCTCCCAGATAAGCAAGAGCAGTCCGCAATGGCTGAACAGTGACGACCCTTTCGGACTAAGACTTTCTTCAAACTAAAAGTACCATAAACCGGAAAGTGATCATTTACTAGTATTTAACGATTCTTGATTATACAGGATTTGCCAAAGTGTTTTTCATGTTTCAACAGTAGCTTCTTGTCAATCAGTGATTGCGAGGCCCATTTTTAGGTTTTTAACAACACTGATACACGATAGCATACGGCTGCATAAACCTTGCCATGTGGATATTTAAAAAGCATATGGGGAAGTACGATGTTCTCAGGATAAGTGTTCTTAATTCCGGTAAATAATGCTAGCTTTAGTTCCCCGTTGGCATTGAAGTAAGTAAGCCATTTCCAACTGACGCATGTCTGCACCGAGCATGGTAGTTTCGTATCTATAGACGGTGGCGTTTTGTTTACTGTACCAAAATAGACACTAGGTTGCGATCAACGGATTCGCCAGACGGTGTAATACATATAGTGATGCAATCTTTGACTGTGAATTACATATAAATGTCACGGTATGGTGTGATCTGACAATTCTGTCTCACCTGATTCTGCAATCGACTTACACGTTTACCTTCAATGTGATACGATGTGATATCAGGTGTTAACATGCCTTAATCGGTCTAATCAAACCGGCCATCTATATTATGATCAGTTGTAAGCGATACGTATAAGATATACTAAAATTACCAGACAGACGCACTTTCAATGGTCGTACGTAAGTGACCCGTTCAGACGGACACGTGATGTCGCGAAAGTCGCAATCAACAATCGCGCCGGTTCAACGTCCAACTAAAGTGTTAACCTACACAGAAATTAGCCGATCATACTCGAAGCCTTTCTACAAAAAAACACACCACGTCCGCTCTCTCTTTCCCTGTTTAAGTAAATTTTAGAAATATTTAAAATTAATCATATCCTATTATGTCATGCATTTACAGTTTGATATGCGTCTTAAGAGACTTTACGTCAATTGATAATTTAAACATGAGTCCAGCCATATCATGTATATAAATATTCGTTGATGACCACTGTAGTCAGGCATCTCAAATGTACAGGTGTAGGTTTAACTGCTTGCATCAGTATAACATCATATAGTATACCAATACAATGGGATGATAGGTCAACGTAATCATATTAAATAAAAAGGTCAAGTCGAGTAATTTATACCAAAACATTTGCACCACTCCTGGTTTTAGGGAGGTCTTTCTCCGAGCATCTGTCGTTTTAGTAAGACTTTTATAAGCTGAATTGTACATCGATTTGTCGTTTCGTCTTCAAAACTGAATGTGTGAAAATGATTGCATATACCGGTTGATAGCATTCTAATTGACAATGACAATACAAGAACAGCGATAAGACAATCATTGTAATGCCACCTTTGACCCTTCTCTGCTCATAGTGACAAACCTAATCGAATCGAAAACAAACACTGACTTGACACAGAGATACCTTTAAGTGTATCCCATCCACATTGGACCCTTGAACCAGTTAATGCTTGTTTAATTGTATAACCCATTGTTTATTTCAAAGTCAACTCCGATAACAATGGCGGATGTTTGCCTAAATCGAGCGCTACCAGTATTAGCGCCAATGCCTTAATCGAATAACAAAATCTTCGATTTCCTGAAGAAAGTCTCCAAAAAGATATTGTTTTCGTCTGTCTGAAGTGTTTTGCCACTAGATTTCAGAAATAATTATCTCAAGTACTAATACCGATTGTTCTCACGTTGATAAAAACTATTAAAGAAATTGATAAAATTGTCGTTTTCCGAAAGCAGCAAGCGTTTTCGACGCGAACAATCAGACTGAGCCTTTCGTGTCGAGGACAAAGCGCTTGAGTAGGCTCGGATTTGTTTAAGAAAGGTTCAAGCAGAAACGTTATCATTGTTTTAAAGAAAGAGTGTGATTATAACAGCAATTCAATGTTCAAAAGCCTGCTGATTTTGATGACATCGGTAAATACGTATTTTTCCGATTTATCCCATGATCAACAAATAGCATTTTAATGATTCGTTTTTTTTTTAAGTAAAATAAATATTGTCCGTATTAAACATCGATTGAACATTTAATCACATTTGCATTGCCCTCAGTGATCCCCGTGGCTGTTGTTTCGAGCACATGTTTCTAACATTCATAATTGAACAATCCCTCGACGACAGTTTCGCGTTAATTTTTTTCTTCCAATTGGCGTCTAGCGCTTTGATGTTAATTACGTAGTTGTGTTGTATTTTTTCTGTGTTCTAAATAGTGCTGGACTTTTAGGCAATTAAGTAAACCGATTATTTGCTTTATTAAAGACTCAAAATTCTTCGTTACGTGCATTCATGGTATGGGCTCTCTTTGGGAAATTGAATTCGTCATAAATTACATTTTGGACCGACTTGTTGTTCTACTAGATTTGACCGTCAACACAAACTTAAATAATATTCATGTAAATTTTATGCCATAAATTTATTACTTATATCTTGGCAATTTTATTGTTTAATTTATTCACCCTTAGTTATTTTTTTCCAGATTACCCGTTTAAAGATCGCACGGAATCCATTTGCAAAGGGTTTTCGAGAGGCAGGAACATGCAGGTAATAATTATTTCAATTTAATACACCGGCTCTAAGCGAGGCTCTAAATAAAATATAATTAATTGTTCAGCCTTCCGAGATGTATACCATAACGCGTATAAAACAGGTACAATGGTAATTGACAGTCAAAAATGCGCAAATACAAACAATATAAAGTACACATATACAGGGTGCTAGTTCATCAAAAGAAAGTATATTTTAATAGCTCCTCAATCACCGATTGATTGGCTAGTTTTAATTGACATAACGCTTTGATAACCTTTGTGCATTTTTACAGGTGATAATGGTGGATACCAACTGTATGAATTGCTGATAAGAAGGCATATATCGCACATACTACATGACTTTCAATTTGAAAATGGTTATGGCGGCTTATCACTATTCTCCCAGCTGTTAACGTAACTTCGGGTAAAACTTTCCATAATTGTGTGCAATGCTTATCATAGATCATTTAGTTTAAATTATATTAAAATAATAATCACAGCGAAAATTGAATACTCTCATTCTGCAAGCATTTAACGATTTTACGGTATCCACGTTTTTCGTCCACCTAATTATATTGTATATATGGTTATAAGCGGACGTTCCTGCCAGTGGGGATTAAAAAAAAATGTACATTTGCATGTTCACAATCAGCTAATGATCTGAGTAGGTTGTCAGGATTGTTTATAAAACAAGGACATATGTCAATTAACGTGCAAACATGAGATAACATTTCAATAAGTTTCACTTTATTCGTATGCAACATGTATATATGTTTTAGCAACGTAAACATACTTGAAGTAGTACCCTGATATTCATAACTAAGCGAACCGGTTTTCTTTTCTGATGTTACCAGGCGTGTTTACAATATAAAACGTAATCAATTAACATCTCACGGTTTAGGTTCATACGGTCGACTTTTTATTCAAGTTTTAAATTCCCACGATCCCCCGCGGCGAAAGAGACTGCAGCCCAGTGCCCCCCCCCCCGGCGGGAGCGCCGGGACCAATCATCGCGCGTCATAATCGCGTGATAACGCGTGAGAACTCGCAGCGCGCGTGGTGTGAGCGCTGATTACAGCTGTCAACTTATCACGAGTCACGGCCCAAAACGGGGCACTTACTTAATATCGCGCTCTTGCATCCCAGATTTTATCTGAAATGTCAAAACCGTGTCGTCTGCAGGTTGTTTGCACGTATTTTTGTAGTTGCAGTTCTCACCACGTGAACTCGGTTAAATTCAAAACCGCGTTGTGAAGTGCCGATTGAACATATGTTTATGTCCCATGTATAGGACACAACAGTAACTACTGTTTTCTTTATTGTATCAGGGATTTATATTCATACCTGATTGTATTAATAAAAAAAAGTGACAATTGTACTCTGTTGATGCTTGGTAAGCCCACGTATTTTGTACTAGGATCCTTAAAAATATGAGACTCGTTCTGGGAAAACTGGGCTTAATGAATCTATGTAAAGTGTCATCCCATATTAGCCTGTGCGATGTTCGCAGGCTAATCAGGGTAAAAACTTTCCGCTTCTATGGAATTTTCCGTTTGAAGAAAGACATTTATAAACGTAAATCCAGATTAGGCGGAAAGTGCCGTCCTTGATAAGCTAGTGCGGACTATATGGGACGATACTTTACGCATATGCATCAAACCCAGTTTTCCCAGAAAGAGGCTTATATTTTTAAGGCTTATATCATAAATCCCAATATCAGACGGCGATAGATAGACCCCCAATAATGTTCGCATATTTCATTACAACATGCCTAATAATACCCCGTTTCGGTTGTAACTGTCTTCAACGACCTACTTATTAGGTATTTTATTTATATGATGATTACAGAAGTTCTCTGGAAGCCATGATGGCCACGTTTGGAGTCGTGCTTGACGGCAGAAAGAACATATCACCTCCCCTCAAGAGAAAACTGTCAGAAATGGACGAGGGATGCTCAGGTAGTGCCATTTATTGACCTGAAACACTATGACAACACCTATGATTATTTTGGGCACACAATTATATTTACAGAAGCCAAATGAAACAGTTTAAAATGAAAACGTTCACATTATTGATCCTGGCTTAAATCTATTAAGTTCTGGCTCGAATGTATCTAGTGGCTTGAGCCTATCGAAATACTCTTGAGTTTTTGGGGAAAAAAGCAGTGCTTTAATCATTGAAAATATTGTGAAAAGCCAAATTGAGTCGGTATAGAACCCGATACGAATTAGTCGCGATATTTAAAACATACCCACTTTTTATTGATACGTGCTGTTGTGTAAATGTGGGGGATACAACTACATACAGTTTCAGGCATTGTTTAAAGTCGAAGTATCAAATAGTTGTCTTGTCTATCAGTATTTTTGAGCACGATTTATGTTCTATCATGGGAAGCAAAACACAAACTATGGACACGGTTCTATAGCAGGCGATTGTCTAAACAATAAACATGTTTTTCAGATGCAAGTTTAACAGCCAATCACGTCGCACCACCAATATCAGCTGGTCAATCGTCTTACTCGACACAAAACTTGGCATGTCTAAATATATCCGGGAGCTGCTATTCAGCGTCATCGTCCGCACCAACATTCTACCAGTCGTTTCGCGGACCCGTTTCAACCCAGGGCTTGCAAACTAACACAACATCTGCCAGTCCTATTTCAACTTCATCAACATGTTTCGATTATACGAAACAGGGAATGTGCCCAGTTTTCATATCAAACCAAACTTTACCGGTCTATGTTCCGTCCACGCGAATACAGGAAATGCATCCAGCATTCAGACTGTCTTCGTTCGCCCATATTGATCCACATATTCTGGACGCTTATTATAAAAGTTTACTGTCATACCCGTCAATGCAAAATATAATGATGTTTCCTCAATCATTGAAACCAGTCAATCATATTGGCACTAAACACGGGAAGTTCGGACACAGTGTGCCAAACGCTAACGATTCAATTCACGATGATAGAGAGATTGTTTTGAACCTATGTACAACGTAACATTGTTCGTCTATTACGAATTCTTTAATAAATATTTCGAATGTATTTTCGTGTTTGGTACAAGTTTTAAGTCTATATATTGTATGCACAAAAGTCAATATAGTACAATTTGGGGGAGCAACACTCATTTAGAGCGATATGTTTTTACTACTGCTAAATCTGGGCATTTTGAAAACATTTAAGTAAACACTGAAAAAAATAGGAAAAGCATCGAATGCGCAACTTTGGGCGCTAACGTGTTAATAGTGCTGCAATGCACAGATACACAAAAATACATTATTAAATGTCCAACAGCTTTAAAACAAAGTATAACGCATCTTTTAAAAGTTATAGAGATAAAATGAGTCTGACTACGACTTTAAATAATTCCAATACAATTAATTGTAAATGTAAACCGTACATAAAATTTCAAAAGCCTACAGTATCTCGTACAATTGTTCCGACGAAACAAAGTACCATAATTAAAAATGACCACTTTTAAATCGACATTCAAAACCATATGTTTTAGCCACTTATCGTATGCACTATTGACATAAACTCTCAATAATTCAAGGAGAATATTCACATCTCTGTGTAAGAGTTGTCTGACGGGAAAGTCATTCGCACCTTGTTGGGTAGATTTATTTATATCAATGTGTACAAGGTACATTGATAAACATGTACAATAGGGTGCTCCCAAAAATGAAAGTATCAGGATAGTGTTGTCCAACCCTCCATTACATGATATAAGTTAGAGATGTTTTGGTTTGCTCAACGCTTTCAAAGTGTTTAATATATGCGTCGAAATCTGTGATTGCGAGTAAAAGAACCTGCAGATCATACATATGGCCGTGTATGGCCGTGTAAGACCGTGTAAGGCCGTGTAAGACCCATACTTATCTGAACCTTTGTTCATATTCAACATCAAAACCAAAGTTATCAACATTGGTATTCAATAGGCATATGAGTCCAATCGTTTATGTTCTTTTGATCATTAACTGTAACTATACATCACCTGTTGAAGACTTAGTCGATGCCGAATTCCTCCATGACTTGAAGTAGAAATCAGTATTATTATGTATTATTTACACTATTTTAAGTGTTATTTCAAAATTATTTTGATTCAAGCAATATTTGATCATTGTCACATATTAACCGACTAATCGTCTGTTTTAATTGCTAATTTTCTAAATCATTTATAATCATCAACTCTTATTTAATAATAGTATTTTGCCTGCACAAAATCTTAAACGCCTTATGCGCGATTAAAGTAAAAAACAAACATTAGGAAAATGTATTATACAGCATAAAATGTACCATTTTTATTTATCTCTTTCCAAGAATATATGTACTATTTTTACTGTACACATGAACAACATGCATTCAGCATATTTTCGCCTTCAGCCTAAACACATTTCATTTCAATGCAAGTATCAAGGGGCCAAATGTACATGTATAATAGTATACATCTGACACATCAATTGCGCATATTTAGCAATGACAGTTCACTGTTTTCAGCATATTGAACACGTAGAGTGAACTATTTTGTTTTACATTCTGACATTAAATTCACATTTGTGAACAGCATTGTCGGTTTAAATTGTTCATCTCATTTAAGGTGCAAGTAAACTTATTTAATGATACAAATCTAAAACATAATTGGAGCATAATAAACGAGTAGCGTACACCGTTCTGTTTTGTCTCACATTAAATATCACTTTGATGAAAACATCATAAAAGGTCATTTTTTATCCATATCGGTACATGCGCACAATTATTTACAATCCTGCATTAAGCATATTTAACTTGTATCATACACATTTTTTCCTTTAAGACATTACATATTACATACAAGTTACCATTATTCTTGAGACTCAGGCATATGTCAAATTCTTATACATTTGCTCTTAACAGCATCACATTTGTAACAAATTTTTATGTTCGTAGCATATTTAAAACGTTTTCAATTACATTATTTTAAATTAGAGTTTAAAATTAATAAATATATTTTTATTGTTTTAAACATTTTTTAATGAAATGAAATGAATGTGACTGGGATAGATACTTATGAAGCCAGGACTTTCCAACAAACAAAGCTTAAGCAGTTTTGTCGTGATGTTCTTTCAACATGGCCAAGATCTGATCTTCATCCATTGGCTCAACGTCCTGGCTTGGTGAGTATCTATCTCAGGCACCTTCATATGCCTGAGTCTCAACTGTATTCGCAAATTGCACACTTATTCTTCCTTGTATTTCACCGCGGCATATAGGACATTTATCCAAATTCGGAGAACAAATAGCACAACAGATCAGATGCTTGCATGGTAGGAACAAGACGTCGAACATTCGGTCCAGGCAAATCACGCAAATACGCTTTGATTTAAGGTCTTCGTTTTCCCGCGACAAACATTCGACATCAATATCTGAAAAGAGTAATACAAGGTATACACTTTGTAATTTAAACATGGGTATACGTGTACAAACATAAAAAATATCGCGCTTTTAAACGTAGAATCAATTCTTTATCGAATTATCGAATAAATAGTTTGAAGAAATGCATTAAAATTGACCTTCAATTGTGAATTCGAATCGCATAATTCATTTTATAAGACTTAAACTCGCTTGTTGTCTCCCTTCACTTTATAAAAAACAAAAACCAACAAAATTAGTATATATATATATTGGTTATTCGAACAAATATACTAATGTTTGGTCATTGCAATTTATAATTAAGATCTGTCACAAACGTTGTCAGTTCATACCACATGTCATTAAATTAGTTCAGGGATTGTAAACGTTTTTGACAGCCGCTCGCCATTACAATCATATTTGCTGATGAGCTCGATCAATATGGCATAAACTCTAATACACGCGTTAGATCAATTAATCATCGATTTAAAAAGGCAAAAAATATATAATACTTTGACCTAAAAAAAAAGCTCTTAAGTTTCATCATTTAACTTTAACAAACTTATTTTGCCAACTTAATGATTGGTCAGTCAAATAATATCAGCGTTTTAACGCTCACAATGATGTGCACGTGTATAGGATAAGAATATTAGTTAAAGTAATATTACACCGGAAGTAATAAAATGATATAACATTTATGCCCAGGCATGAATGTAAAATAAGTCACAATGCCGTTGGATTCACTTAAAATGTACTATCACAGTTGGAGTCACTTCAAATGTACTACCATGTCATAATCTCAAAACAATTAAACTAGCTACATATTAAACATGTGAATAATTTGATTTGATAATATAGCTGATTTATTTTTAACTTACCGTTTTGTTGGAAACATGTGGATGCAGATGCAGCTTGTGCGTCCTCAGATGTATTCACTAACCGCTCAACGTCTGGTAAATTCAATGGATTGACCCCGGCCACTGATACAGGTGTCTGTAAATCCAACACATTGCATTAATTTGAAGCAATCACGGATTAAATAAACCTTACATGAGCCTAACAGGTATTTAAACGTACATTTCATTGTAGTTTTTAGTCTTGAACATGAACCATTCAGTGTGTCGATTTCATTATAAGCCAAATAACTTGAAGTAATTTTGATATCTATGGCAAATAGAAAATATACCTCATGTTGTCTTCTTCTGTCGCAACATGCGTCACTTCCAGATACCACTCGCATAGTCTTGATGAAGTCACATTCCGGGTACCGATTTAAGTGTTCGCGTATTGGCACGTCCTCGGTTTTCCAGTTTTTAATAGTACCGCCACAATGGAAGCACTGAACTTTGTCCATATTACCTGTAATATTTAAAAAATAGTTTAAGCATTCCTAGAGCATTACATGAGTTGAAGGATCAGTACGAATATATTAGATCATGTACATCTTTGTGTTGTTCAATTATACCTGTGAAGAAGAAGCCTGCAGTAGCCAGTTCGTGTTTTCTCGTTAACGACCATTGGTAAAGGTCATTAAATGTAGTCAACCTCGTGTGTATGTTAGCAAACTCCATGAACCGAGCTGCAGTCGTCAATATTCTAAGTTCAGATGGTGTCTTAGGTAGATCTAAAATAGCAATGTTCATCGTTAATCAAACGCAAATTGTCATTTTTTTATAAGATTATACAAAATATAATGCGATTTTTTTGAAGTACGATTGTATTTATTTCTTTGGAATACATGACAAACAATTGACATGAAAAATGGTATATTAATAAGCAATATTATGTTTCATGGAAGAAAATGTATTACATTTAGTTAAAGTATTTTATATGCGGTGTCATCTAAAATAAATAAGTTAATAATTACAATATTTGTTTAAGGTTTCCAGGATTAATACTATTTAAAATCACTACATACACATACATTTAGCGGAACACATTAGCATGGCGTTTTACGATAAACTTGAGTCCAATGATAACACGTATTATAGACCAATCTGAAAAGCGGATCATATTAAAGAAAAGCCTTAAACGGGCATGTCACAAATCGGAAACGCAAGGTTTGTTTTCGTAAACAAGACGAAATTATTATGTATCCGCATTAAACTATAAAACTGTCGAACATGTACGGTGAAAGAGCGTTACGAAATAAGCTTTCTTATAGGTATAAATTGTTGTCTTCTTTTATAATTTCGAAATGTCAACGTTATTGATTTGGAAAGGCGGCATGTAAAACACGTTGGCGTTAAATGTTCGCTAAGCCATGAATCGGATTAAAACTTTTCTGGATGTTTAAGTCACAATGAAGGTGACAATTGTGAAATTAAAACAATAATTAAAACATACATTTTAATGTCTGGTACTATTGTAGTATTGAGTTTTCTGAATTTATCCTCAGCGTTAAAACTGTAACGTATTATATGCACTTTCTAAATACAAATAATGTGATATGTGTTCGTTTGTTTGTTTGTTATGGTTTATCGCCGTTTTAGATAGTATTTCATTCATATCACGGCTGTCTGTTAACAAACTCACACTATTCCTGGATAAGCTGGTTTATCAGTACAAAGTTCACATACGTATGCCACTAACTTAAAACTGCCATAGTTAAATCAGAGGTGGGGGAATGGCTGTATAAAGGATTTCATGACCGATCTCCATACAAGTTATGGCCGGGCTGAGGATCGCCACTGAGATTCTCGGATTTGTAGTCCAGCGTTCTATTAATTGAGCTGATCGTCGGGCAATCCACTTACAGACAAGCAGCTAGGCTCACGGGATTTAAGCTCTTGTCCAAATTTTCTTTTTTGTTTCAAGCCGTGCCACGCTTAGCTTTTCATGTAAATAAACATAAGATTGCAACAACAAAAAATGCACCGCATACATACAACGTTATTCACCACCAGAAAGCATATACAGGAATGCTAATAAGTGCTTATAAGTGACACTTACGAACATCATGTCTCTGTACAAAACATCTTTCATCAACATCTGTAAAATATTACCAAAAAAACATTTTAAAAATCGTAAATAAAACATATTTTTACACTTTACATACTGCAGAGGATAGCTTATGTTTTTAGCATAATAAAGACATGTCATTACGTGTTGTACTACGCCCACGACTATATTTTGTGTTGTAGCATTTGGTTGGTGAGCGTGCATAATGTATAAAATAATTTTCCCGCGTATGTTTTTAAAAATTAAAATGTCATTAACATTGCGTTCGTAACAAACACCATCAATTTAATAATGTACAAAGACGTTCTTACCAATGGTACTCAAACCAGTGTCGGCAAGCGGTGTGGGCATAGAAGCCTCTAACAGTTCTAAAAATAAGTAAGCAGAGTCAATAATTTAAAAAATATGTCAATCTATGTTTTGTATTTGTACAAAATCTTGAAAATAAGAACTGATGTCAGAACAAACATTCGTTACGCTTAACGAGAGACAAATTATTATGTCATTCCCGTTTGAAATATGGAACCTGCTTTAGAACTTTTATTCATTTGTGTCCAGCCAGCGTCACGCCGTGCATTCATACATTTGCGATAGTTTGGACAAATTAACACGGCACGGATGCTAACGTATGAATTGATAAAATTTGATAATGACTTGAATATATTACTTAGTGTTTTACATGAACATCATAAATATTGTTACCAAAGATCAGATGTAACATTTGTGGCACCATATTTATGTTTATGCTTTGCATACAAATCGCATACCGAAAATAGTATTCACAACAGGAATGTTTATAACGAAATGACGATAAATGACACTTATTATTATCTTATCGCAAAACTAACCTACATCATTAATACATCACTGTAAAATATTACAAAAGCATTTGTAAATAGCATCAACCGTAAAACACTATGAAGGAAGCCTGTACGTTTTGTGCGTATTAAAGGCATTTATAAGCACTGGTAACGAGAACAAATACTATGTTTAGGAGGGTCAATAGAAATTGAAATACAGTCTGTGATAATGAGGATCCTGTCAATCATTGTACTTCATCACTTAGAATTAATACAAAACAACTGCATTTTCTATTTCAGGTTTTT
Organism: Dreissena rostriformis; assembly: GCA_007657795.1. Classification (NCBI taxonomy): domain Eukaryota; kingdom Metazoa; phylum Mollusca; class Bivalvia; order Myida; family Dreissenidae; genus Dreissena; species Dreissena rostriformis. The sequence goes on from VMBQ01008267.1 coordinate 34,010, forward strand.
TTTAATAACGTTTTGTACTACATACACTTGTCTTTTACGCATTTTTAAAATAGTTATTCCGCGTTACACGAATAAAATGTACAAACACGTTCTTACCCGTTCTACTAAAGTCGATGCCCGTCTGCAGTGTTTCCATAGACGAGCCAAGTTCTAAAAATAAGTAAATATGTAACGTAACATAGATTAATACATAAATTAATTATGTATCCATTANAAAACTGGAAAATATATGGTCATATAAACTGTACTCATCAGACATACCGAATTAGTTTCACATTTATCTTGCACATTTATACAAAATAATAATCATATTCCAAAGGGATAAGAAAATGTTTCGGTAAATTGTTTTTAATTTACGTGAGTATATACATTTGTATTTATTGCCTGCTTACTATAACAGTATACCACAGCGATTTCTGCATTTTTGATTCACTAAAAAGAGTGTGTTATATCTGGAAAAAAGTGTGCAGTAATCGGGACTGAAAGTGCCATTGTAATTGAGATGATCGGTAAACGAAGTGCACATGAAAAATGTGCATGCTACACTCAAAAACATTTGAATTTCCTCAAAAACGTTAGAAAACTAAAAATGTAACATGTTGTAACATTAATGAACATATTGATCTTTTATTTCGAATAGTAATTACGTTCTTGATTTATTCCCATGTATCTTTATTTTGTTAAAATATGTACTGATCATCCAATTCATGCTGATTATCGATGGAATGTTATCGTTTTTTTATAATTCACCGTTTTTCCGCGCATTTCTTTCTTCGAAATACGAAGTGCTATACCATTTATTACCTAAACAATGTTCCGTGTCTGAAAGCCAAATGAACAGAACATAAATGCAAAAAAGCTGAAGAATTCGCCTCTCGCGCGTGTCTTTTGTTGTTCTCGGTCATCGAAGTGCCATCCGTCATGAAAGTATCCGCATACCCGGCGTGGATTGGTCAGTCAAATAATATCAGCCTTTTTAACGCTCACAATGATGTGCACGTGTATAGGATAAGAATATTTGTTAAAGTAATATTACACGGGAAGTAATAAAATGATATAACATTTATGCCCAGACATGTATGTAAAATAAGTCACAATGCCGTTGGATTCACTTCAAATGTACTATCACCGTTGGATTCACTTCAAATGTACTATCATGTCATAATCTCAAAAGAATTAAATTAGCTACATATTAAACATGTAAATTATTTGATTTGATAATATAGCTGATTTATTTTTAACTTACCGTTTTGTTGGACACATGTGGATGCAGATGCAGCTTGTGCGTCCTCAGATGTATTCCCTAACCGCTCAACGTCTGGTAAATTCAATGGATTGACCCCGGCCACTGATACAGGTGTCTGTAAATCCAACACATTGCATTAATTTGAAGCAATCACGGATTAAATAGCCATTATATGAGCCTAACAGGTATTTAAACGTACATTTCATTGTAATTTTTAGTTTTGAACATGAACCATTCAGTGTGTCGATTTCATTATAAGCCAACTAACTTGAAGTAATTTTGATATATATGGTAAATAGAAAATATACCTCATGTTGTCTTCTTCTGTCGCGACATGCGTCACTTCCAGATACCACTCGCATAGTCTTGATGAAGTCGCATTCCGGGTACCGATTTAAGTGTTCGCGTATTGGCACGTCCTCGGTTTTCCAGTTTTTAATAGTACCGCCACAATGGAAGCACTGAACTTTGTCCATACGCATAGAACCTGTAATAGTTTAAAAATCTTTCAAACATTCCTAGAGCATAACACTGGTTGACGGATCAGTATGAATATATAAGCGCATGTAAATATTTGTGTTGTTTAATTATACCTGTGAAGTAGAAGCCTGCAGTAGCCAGTTCGTGTTTTCTCGTAAACGACCATTGGTTAAGGTCATTAAATGTATTCAATCTCGTTTGTATGTTAGCAAACTCCATGAACCGAGCTGCAGTCGTCAATATTCTTAGTTGCGATGGTGTCTTAGATTTATCTACAATAGTAAACTTCATCGTTAATCAAACACAAATTGTCAATCCGAATGTTTTATAAGAGTATGCAAAATATTTGTTTGAAAGATCGATTGTATTTATTTCGAATATATGACAAACAATTGAAATTACAAATGGTTTATTAACTAGCAATATTATGTTTAATGGAAGAAAATGTATTACATTTAATAAAAATATTTTATATGCGGTGTCGAAAATAAATAAGTGAATTATTACAATATTTTTTTAAGATTTCCAGGAGTTATACTATTTAATATCACTACATACACATACATTAAGCGGCACACATTAGCATGGCATTTCACGATAAACTTAAGTCAAATGATAACAAGTATTATATACCAATCTAAAAAGTTGATCATATTAAAGAAAAGCCATAAACGGGCTAGTCACAAATCGGAAACGCAAGGTTTGTTTTAGTTAAGAAGATGAAATTATATATGTATCCTCATTTTACTGGAAAACTGTCGAACATGTATGGTTTTTGTTTCTAGCCGTGCCAAGCTTTGCTTTGCATGTTAATAAACACAAGATTGCAAGAACAAATAGCACCGCATACATACAACAGTATTCATCACCAGAAAGTTTATAACGGAATTCTAATAAGTAACACTTACGATCATCATGTCTTTGTACAAAACATCTTTCATCAAAATCTGTAAAATATTACCAAAAACATTTTATACATCGTAAATAAAACATATTTTAACACTTAACATACTGCAGACGATACCTTCTGTTTTTAGCATAATAAAGACATATTATTACGTGTTGTACTACGCCAAACATTCTATTTTGTGTTGTTACATGTGCATGGTGTACGTGCAAAATGTATAATATACTTTTCGCGCGTATGTATTTAAAATTAAAATGCCATTAAAATTGCGTACGTCAAAACACGATCAAATAAATATGATGTTTTTGTTTTATTCGGCTAAAGCTCACAATAACGTTATTTTAATTAGGATATACACTATTTGTTTTATACAATTCATACTTCGTGATACAATACACATTAAGTAACAACAGATAAAAACGTCTCTTAACATAGCCAAACGACTTTTAATCATACATGACATACAAATACATGTTATTAATCTATTGTGCAACCCATTATTGTGACAATTATAGTTCACATGAATATAATGTGCAAATAAGTTCTTACCAATGGTACTCAAACCAGTGTAGGTAAGCGGTGTGGGCATAGAAGCCTCTAACAGTTCTAAAAATAAGTAAGCCGAGTCAATTAATCAATAAATATGTCAATCTTTGTTTTTTATTTGTGAAAATCTTGGAAAAGAAGAACTGACGTCAGAAGAAAAATGCGTTAAGCTTAACGAGAAACAAATTATTATTTTATTCACGTCTTAAATATGGGATCTGTTAAAGGACTTTTATCCGTTTTGTTTCCAGCCAGCGTCACGCTATGCATTCACATACACGTACGATATTGTGAACAAATTAACACGACACTGATATAATCCTTTTGTATGGCAATGTGGTATATAAATTGAAAATTGTATATGCCAATGTATTGATATTTATTAGTTGGTTAATTAACTAATTAACTATTTGTTTAATACAAGTCATATGTCGTGAAACAAAATACAAAATGTCTATTAACATAACACACATGAGATACATGTACAGTGTATCAATATGTTGTGCACGACCATTATGTTTAAAATTATAGTCCACACGAATAAAATGTACAAAGAAGTTCTTACCAATTGTACTAAAGCCAGTGTCCGCCTGCGGCGTATTATTAGAAGAATCTATCAAATCTAAATTATAAGAAAGCAGAGTCAATTAATGAATACATATTTCAATGTCTTTCTTTCTGTGTCAATATCTGGAAAGTAAGAAGTGATGTCAGCAGCAGAAAATGCGTTATGCTTAACGAGAAACGAATTATAACGTTACTCCCGTCTAAAATATGGGACC
>VMBQ01008268.1:0-22805 GCA_007657795.1 Dreissena rostriformis
ATTTGAATGGCATATAACAATGTGAAGTCCACAACGCGTATCCAAATGTTACTTCATGCATGGCGTATAATTAGCTGCTGTAAAAGTGACAACCACAACATGTATTTTGAGTGTACGGAAAAAGTTCCAAACTGGCATGAAAAGCACCGGCGAGTTGTCATATAAAAAATTAAAAAAATTCGTCGCTGTACACACCTTCCACGAGGACTGCATGTAACTCGAGTGCTAATGCCACAGCGAAAAGACATTGCCATGGATGGAACGCGCGCTGTAAGCTGTTTGTGCGAATTAATACTAATACTATTTGATTGGAGCTATTTTGTTTGCGAATGCAGAATCTGGGTGCGTATATTGGACTTAGGACGTAACAGACTTTATTCTGAAATAGGTATATAATGTTACCAAAGGGGCGAATTGCAGAAGACAATCGCCCCAAAAACTAATGTTGAGTATATAAATTTAAACAAGCAAATTTGTTGATAATTGCTTTTGTGTATTGCAATTCTCCTCATTGATATCTTTAATCCCATGAAGTTTCATGCTTAAGGTAGCGCACCTGAAATGATTTCACGCGGTTTCTTCTTAGATTGAAGAGCTTAAGTAAAGTTGTCGTAGCCTAGTGGTTAAGGTGATAGACTAGAAATCTTTTTGGATCTTTCCGCGCAGGTTCAAATCCTGCCGACAATGCATACTTTTTGTGATGTGTTTTTTTTTTCCTGAAAAGTAATTGGATTTAATATAGCATATAAGCTATGTTTATTGTAAAATATGTTGCAATTTTTATGCACATTCTTCAATTTTTGTTAATTAAAACAACTTTATGGCTAAATTGGGTGATTTACTGCTGAAAATTCGAATCCTGCATGTTGCATTTTTATTTCAAAAAGTAAACAGTAAATCTGTCTATTTCTTGGTATTTTTGCTGTATATAGTGTATCTATAAAAACTAAGTTCAAAATATTACTTAAATGATACTATTTTGAATTTTATGACACTTTGTTTTTAACCAACCCAATTTCTTGGCTGAAACCACTTACATTTCATGGCGCTCTTCCAAAGATAACAAGTTATAAACAAGAGCACCGTCGAGCGGATGCCAACGCTCGCCTGTGGGTGCTTGGATTTTATTTTATTTTACATTTGACCTTGAAGGTCATCATTGACCTTGAACTTTTCACCACTCAAAATGTGCAGGTCAATGAGATACACATGTAAACCCCCCCAAAAAAGTTTTTTTGACCTTTGACTTTGAAGGATGACCCTGACCTTGACCTTTCACCACTCAAAATGTGAAGCTACATGTAAATGAGATACACGTGCATGCCAAATATCAAGTTGCTATCTTCAATAATGCAAAAGTTATGGCCAATGTTAAAGTTTTCGGACGACGACAACTACAACTACGACGACGACGCGGCAGACGAGAGGGCTATGACAATACCTCAGGTTTTCTTTGAAAACAGCCGAGCTAAAAATACATGTCTGTAAAAAAATACTTATTTCATCTTGTTTTTAACTTTAAACACCTTTACTGCACCGTCCTGTACACACCAACTGCATGCCCATATTTCGAAATCTGGACGAATTATGGAACTTTCGTGTATAATAAACCCCGGTGCAAATAAACTGGACAAAAGACGAGCGTGGGGTGGTTTTGAAATATTAGTGTGTTTTTTTTAAAGCATGGAAAGTCTACCTAAAAATTTGCATGTAGTTCAGTGAAATGATGCTGATTAAGAAAAAAATACATTAGATTATATTTGGATACTATTTTGAATTTTATGACACTTTGTTTTTAACCAACCCAATTTCTACTTGGCTGAAACCACTTACATTTCATGGCACTCTTCCATAGATAACACGTTATAAAAAATAAATGTCTGTAAAATTAAATAAATACTTATTTCATCTTGTTTAACCTTAAAACACCTTTAATGCACCTGTACACACCAACTGCATGCCCATATTTGGAAATCTGGATGAATTATGGAACTTTCATATAACCCAGGGGTGCAAATAAACTGGACAAAAGCCGAGCGTGGGGTCGGTTTTGAAAAAATCGGTATATTTTTTTTTTTAAGCATGGAAAGCCTACCTAAAAATTTGCATGTAGTTCAGTGAAATGATGCTGATTAAGAAAATAATACATTAGATTATATTTAAAAAGGTGCCCATTACAGGTGCGCTACCTTAAATCTTGTGGTGTATCTGAGATATAGCCCTGAAAAGTTACATCATACAAAACAAAGGACAATAATTCTTATTTAAGAAAGTAACGGGTTATGGTTCTTGTGCATGGCACTTCTTCCCATTGATTTCTACACACCCATGAAGTTTCATGTTGAAAGCTTGTATCGTATCTGAGATATAGCCCTGAAAAGTAACATCATACAAAAACAACAAAGAGCAATAACTCTCATTTAAGAAAGTGAAGGGTTATGGTTCTTAAGCATGACACTTCTCCTCATTGATATCAATACACCCATGAAGTTTCATGATGAAGTCTTGTTTGGTATCTGAGATAAGCCCTGGAAAGTTACATCATACAAAAAACAAAGGGCAGTAACTCTCCAATATACACCAATGAAGTTTCATGTTGATACATGGATCTTATATAGTTTCTGAGATATAGCCCTGAAAAGTTTTGCGACAGACGGACAGACTGACAGAATGATGGACAGACAATGCCAACTCTATATAATATTCCTCCACCTTTAATGGGGGATAAAAACCTGAGGATCTCACCTCTTGTGCATGGTTTTTGTTTTTCTCTGTTATTAAAGTGCCATCCGTATATTGAAGTATACAGTTAATTTTATCTCATACAGTTTTGATGTAGTTCAACTATTTCTGCCAGAAATTTAATTACTAATTTGTGTGACCATTTGTATGACCTGTTAAGATGTTTGATTTTTGGCTCAATGCCAATAATGGCGAAATGCAGCTCAAACAGCCACATATTCTGGTATGACAAAGAATGTTCCCCCACATGCCACACAAAGATATGCAAATACCTTATCAAAAATATATATCCCTTATGTCTTTAAACTTTGAAGGTGGAGCATTTGGGGTTTCACCGTGTAGATGTTGGCTAGGTATTCTCTGCTTCAAGACATCCCATCCCAATTTTAACAAATATTCTTACCATTTACAGCAAATATTTACCAGTATTGATTTGTGTAAGTTTTATATATTTGTCAACTATAACTGTTAGAAGCAGAAGTGAAATTTCTCACATTTACATGTTTTTGTGTGTGTTTTCATTGATCATCAGACTTGAAGTATTAGAAAAACACTATCCAAAATGAATCTTTTCAAGGGATGCAACCTTTTCCAACGCGTACTAATATATAATCATTTTTGGTAAATACTTAAGTTGATCTTATTAATTCTTACATACATGTACCAGTATTAATTGGTCAGTGGTGTCATGGATGTGCTAGTGGATTAACACTCGGTAGGACCGATGTGATTCAATTTGTGTACCAACCAACATATTCACAAGGACAATACGATTAATATGCAGACATACATGTACATATATAAAGCAATACTCTAAAGTACACTGTACATTTATGCACATATGTCTGTGTTTTCATGTGCACTATTTTATTTTTGAGTACACTAGTACTTTTGACAGATTGACAAATGTAGAATGAATTTTATGTAAATGATCATTTAAATGTGTATTTGATATTCCCAAGTGAGAAACCAATGTTTACCATATAAACCTAGCTGGTATAAAATGGCGTTTGCAAGCTGTGTTGCTTGCTAATGATGTGGAATTTATTACCTAAAAAGGCACACATTTTTTTTGAGTTAATATGATTTTAATAGTCTTGTTTATTAACATTCAAGTAAAGGTCCTTACAGTGTGTTTTAAATATTATACAAAATTATTTAATAAGGTTCAACCGATAGAGCAGCATAGAGAATTAACTAAAAATTGCATTTTATTTAAAAAGTGGGTGTTTTTATGTGTGTTTTTTTAACTTTAAATTGTGAATTTTAGGCAGTCATTTGGGAAAAAATATATACTTTTTGACATTGGGAATGGGGCTGAATAAAGGCCCGCATTTGACCAAAAAAAAACACACTGACTTGCTATGGTAACATTAATTTCACATACATTGTAATTGTATATGTATTGTGCTGTTTTTGAAATATTGCGTATATAAAAATTAAAATTGGAAACTGTTATTTAATTTTCATAAATCAACATGGTTACTATGAATTGACTATCACACTACTAGTATTTAAACAATGTGTCCAGACTTTTTTTCTTTTGGATGTTTTATATCAAAAGGGTAATATTTTAAACAGTTCCAATAATATTGTTTTGTAAAATTGTATGTTATCGACGTCCTTTTTTAATTTATTATGCAACAAATGAGTGTTCTTGATGTGGTTGACATGGCAAAATGAATTTTTTTTGTATCAGGGGTTTTTCTGCCTATTTTGGGAAAAGGAGTCTGATCGAATTGAGAATTTTTTATCGACAAAATTGTCCATTTTGGGAATTTTTGCTTCGATGAAATGGTCATTTTGGGAAAACATTGTGAATTTATCATGCTTAAATAAGTCAGTGGTTTAACAAATAAATATGTTTTTATTTGTTATTTTGTCTTCTTTATATATACACATGCATGTTGGGAATGTTCAACGTTTATTCATTTCATATTTGAATGTTTTTGATGAAGACTTAACTTTATCTGAGTCGCTAAAGGCTTAATTACGTCGCAGATGAAGGGAAGTCACTCTTTTGATATAAATTATGTTTACTTTTACGATTTTGAAAAAAAAAAATTTTTTTTTTTTTTTTTTTGGAATTGGGAAATTTGTAATCAAGATTCGATTGGGAACGGGTCAGTTTGCTTTGGGAATGCCTCCGTTTTTCGGAGGAGCAGACAGTGCTGAAAAAACCCTGTGTATATACTCGTTTTTTTACATTTTCTATACAGTTGAACCAAATGATGTATACAATTTTCATCAACAAAAACCATAGGGCCATTTTTTTACCTTTTGTGAACCATATCTTTTGTTTTTCAGTTTATATTATGCAATTCACTTAAAATTTGCTGCAAAGCAAAATAAATAACATATATTGATTCATAATAAACACCCATCACAAAAAAATTTAACCTGGGAATTTTTTGTGAATTAATGAAATACCTTTGCTTTGCCTGCTAGCACCAGTTTGACCCGTTCCTGAAGGCATTTCGAGCATGTGAAATGGCCGTAGCTGCATTTTGAAGACTTCTGTCCGTGAAGATCGGTTCCACATTTGGTGCACTGTTGTTTCTCCGACCCGCGATAACAGCGCCTCTGCTTCTTAGGTGGAAGATTGTGCTCCTGGTGCTGATTCTGGTCTAGGTACTTCATGGTGGTCGTCACCGGACTATTTCTGCCAGCGTCTAATTTTGGTGGCGTGAAAGACTGAGGTAACACGTGTTTTGTTGAGGGCGTGACTTGGTTTTGACAACTTGTCGGTAATCCGGATGTTGAGGCTGACCGTTTGAACGATGGATTGTGTTGGGATAACGGAAGCGTCAATGAGTTATAATACTGGGCATCGCTTGAAGAAGACATTGAACGCTTCAAGCTTCCCGCCTTGTTTGCTGAACTGAACTTCGGACTTCCTGCACGTCCGATGGCTGGAGAATCTGGCGTACTGGAGGTTACACTACACTGAATTTGGCTGCTATCTCCACAGGTGCCAGATTTGGGATTATTATCTAACAAGGTCAGCCACTGTCTACATCGGGTTATCGGATCATCGGAAAGAATTGTATCAATGTTGGCTGACGACGAATTACTTTTCCCAGAGCTATCTGAACCACTCTTCTTTGCATTAGAGGTATCAGACGTTGTGCTGGTAATGCTACTGACATAAACCTGCCCGCCTGCCAGCTTATTGGTGGCATCATCGGCAGACGCAATGCCCGTGTCAGACAGCTGGCACAATAAAGATGACCCATTGTTTGAAGCATTGGATGATGTTGTAGCCACATAAGCTGAACAAATGCTGGGATCTATATTCTTATCACCCGTGAATGTTTTAGAGTTTTGTCCTCCTAAATCCATACTAGCATTGTTCGGCAAGTAAGGAACAGAACTGATAGTACATAAAACATCCGAGGATTTATCACTAGAGATTGTTGCTGAATCAATTTTCACCGCTTCATTGGCAGTATTACTCGTAGGAGATTTCACAGTTTGCAGGTCTCTCCTTTTATCCGTGCTCGGATAATAGACCGGCCAGCTTTTAATCGCAGGATCATCACGCGTTAATGTCAGTGCTACTGAGGAAGCGTCCGTACAACCGGCAGCTGACAAGGACCATTTGATATCGTTAAACAAATCAGTCAATGATCCGCCCGCCATACAGGCGTCGCCCGCTTTTGCATTTTGTTGGAGCAACGCCAGATCAGATCTCCTAGACAGATCTAAGGGCGATGTTGCATCTGTTGTGGTAGTGTTGTCTGGGTCACTACTGTCATCGATAGAGAGTTTGTCAGTGCCCATAACCAGACTGTTAGCTCGCTGCAATTCTGGACCTTAAAAACACAAGAAAAAAGTTCAAGTTTTATTTTATGCTTTCTGTTGGTTTAGAGAAAAATATTAGTGAATTAAAACTGATAATTCACTGTTTCAAACAGTGAAAATTAACAATGAAAATAATCGATAATTTTCATTGTTTTACCGGATCTATTTTTTTCATTTACCACTAAGATACACACTTTGACGTTTTTGCAGGCCCTTAGAAAATCAAATTAAATTTGAGTCCTCTCTGACTAGATTTTAGTTTTAAAGGCTTCATTTTAAAGGTACTGATGAGCAGCATACAGCATAAAACCTGAAAAGAATGCGAGTTACTTGCAGGCTGTTCTGGTTTTATGCTGTTTGCATTAGCCATTTCAACTTCGCTTCTGAGTGGGAAAGGGTTAACCCTTTGAGCGCTGGAACCGGATTTTGAAGGCCTTTGCAAACAGTTTGGATCCAGATGAGACGCCACAGAACGTGGCGTCTCATCAGGATCCAAACTGTTTGCTATTCGGATAGTATTCTTTGAAAAAAAATCAAAGAAAATTCTTATTTTATAAATTCAGCAGACGACATTTTAGCAGACGACAAATTTCCCAGCATGCAAAGGGTTAAGGAGTTCCATTGGTAAATGGCACATCATGTTTAATACTTCATAAAAGATAAAAGATAATCTTTTTAATCTGATAACACCATAATAACTCCATATACTAAGACACTGTTTGAAATGTCGGAACACCCCTTACCAGTAAATCTGGTAAATCTATAAGTTTTCTTTACACTAAATGTTTTTATAATTGAAACTTGAAAAATATGATTTTCTTTTTTAATTTTCTAAATTTTTAGACAGGGTTTTCGGAATTGCCAATGAGAAATAGCTAGATTTACTGGTATTTAACAGTTTTGTAAACAGCAATTAATGTGTGATTTGTTCATAATTGGTATCATTACGCAGACAAGCCAATCAATTTTAAAAGTTCATAAATTACTGCTCAGTCAGATACAGAAAAACAGTAACAGCACTGACTAAGTAAAATGCACTTCAGAAACCAGATATTTCAATCCATAAAATCGAAACATATAAACTGAATAATTTTGGTAATATTAAAGTTTAAATTCTTTAAAGTATATATATTAAAGCACACATGGTGAAAAGAACAGGTAGTAAAACAGGTACAGCAAATATCTGTACAAACCTGAAAGTGACAAGGTTTTATCCTCAACTGTGATTGGCGTTTCGTTATGCACCGGCTCGGGTTTCGGCTCGGGTCTCGTCTCGGAGAGAAATATGACATCTTCACAGTCGACCTCTATCTCTTCCTTTATGATCACCACATCATCACTGTCAGAGTCATCTGGAAACAGAAAATACAATGGGAATACAGGTACAGCTACCATATGAGAATACATCTAACAAAACCGGGTTTAACCCTTTGCATGCTGGGAAATTTGTCGTCTGCTAAAATGTCGTCTGCTAAATTTCTAAAATTAGCATTTTCTTCGATTTTTTTTCTAAGAGCACTATCAGAATAGCAAACAGTTTGGATCCTGATGAGACGCCATGTTCTGTGGCGTCTCATCTGGATCCAAACTGTTTGCAAAGGCCTTCAAAATCCGGTTCCAGCGCTCAAAGGGTTAATGCACGTGTGTAAATTATCCTACTATATTAGCCTCTACACTCTGCCAAGCTAATCAGGGACAACATGTTCCGGCTTTATAAAAAAAAATGTTTAAATTAAGTCTCTTTCCAGCGAAAATCCCTTCTATGCCTAAAGAGTTGTCTCCGATTAGCATCTTGGGACTGCACAGCCTAATCTGGGAAGACCCTTTAGGCACATGCATTAAGCCTTTTTTTTCTGCTCACATTTATTCTGTTTCAGGAAACCTAGGTACTTTGAACGACCGTCATGTTTGGTAAACAAATACATGAGCCCGGAGTCCGCACAGGTTTATCTGGGACCTAACTTTCGGCTTTTATGATATTTTTTATTTAAAGGAAGTCTTTTCTAAATTTAAATTTAGTCGAGCCGGAAATGATCGACAATGATTACCCTGACTCCTCAGGGGACATTTTTAGAAACATGCCTCAAGCCTCATTTTCCCAGAGTGTGGCTCACATTTGTGTGTCTCTATGTGTTCATGGTTATCAGACATCAGGTTTGCAAACACATCAGGCCCCGTATTCACAAAACATTTTTTGCAATCGAAAATTGATTTTGCTTGTCATTGAAAATGGATTTCCATTGTAGTTGATAGGCAAAAATAAAAATCGATCTCAGTTAAAATCGATTTTCGATTGCAAAATCGTTTTGTGAACACGGGGCCTGGTAAACACTATTTTTTTCAACTTTCTCAAAATGAATTTAATTGTGAAAAAAAAAATTGGGGGAAGATTCATTTTTTAAATTACAAAAACACTAAATATTATATACCTTGATCGTGATTCATATTGTTCACCAATTTATTACGGCAAAATATTAAATGGACCATGCATAATAAATGAGTGCTGTTTTATTGCATTTTTTTCATCATAATTGTGTAGATGCTTTGTTCGAAGGCAGATTTTGACCATTTTGTGTGACTTAATATTTTCACACTGATAAAACACAATTCTTTGAAGTGTTTAAAAGCAGAATATATAATATGGTAACAACTGTTATACTATGAATTATTATAGGTATGCACTTCCCTACTTAGCCAAATACAGCCCAGATTTGGCATTTAACATATGAATTAATTAAAGGCTGTTAAGCTTTGTTAGAAACCTGGAATTGTTATCAGCTTTTATCACTAATTATATCTTTGCCATAGGCTGTATATTTATATTTTGAAACAACCATTGCTGTACAGTTCTATCATGAGTAACAAGTATTCCATATCAGCTAATGCAGGAATATGTTTATGTTAGACATAAACCGTATTCAATTATATACATGAACATTCAACAAATAATAATATATAAAAGGTAACTAGACGTTGTCACAAAAGAGATCTAACAAATGCACCCAACGCCACATGTTGATCCTTTACAGAAATGTTGGGCATGGCACTTTGTAAAGGACCACTATAGTACAAAGTGGTTTTACAGAAAAAGATTTTGACAGTTATGGTGATATCTAAGACCATTTAGTTTAAAACCTATATTTATTTTAGCTTGATTGCATCGAAAAGCTAAGGCTAATTTGAAACGCTCTTGAGTCTGTTTCCTTGGACTAGAAGCAGTACTTGGTGTTTTTGGGAGAGATCTAAAGAACGCTTCCACAGTGGGATTGAGCCCATGACCTCCTGGTCGCTGGGCGGACACCATATCCACTACGCCACAGTAGTAATAAATAAAAATTAATAGGTTTAAATAAGACCATTTAAATCATTAGATCCCCTGGATTGGGCCGGTTTTGACACTCAGGACATGATTTTAGCAAACTTAAGGTAGGACCATGGCAGCCTCACAATGTGATGTTACATATAAAATATTAAAACCTCTGGGACTTCAGAGCTATACAGTCTATTTTTTCCCTGTGAACCCCAGGACATGGCCACAACTACTAAGGAATCAAAGGCCCCTTGGGGCTGCCCAAGATAACACAACAACTTAGTTGTCAACGACCCCTGGGTGCTGTTCTAGATAACACAAATACCGGTACTCACTACTCAGTAGTGAAATACACCCAGGCTGAAGGTTCTAGTTCTAGGTACTAGCCACCAATTGGGAGCAACCTAGAATAACTTAAATGGCATAAGGAGTTATGTGCCTAAAATTGACCTTTATGACAGTTAAGTGAGTGGGGATAAGAACGACCAATATGATACCCAGCATTAAAACAGCATTAGTCACTTATAATGTCTGCTGTGTACGCAAATGTATGATATTTCCATATTTATAACTCTGTTTATTTATTATTTTTTCACAGCACATATATGATGTTTCTATAATTCATTATTTCTCCACATAACAACTTAAACGAAAAAATACATTATAATCAATGATTGAATGAATGAAAAAAGAACAACCCACCCAACCCATGTCAAATGTTTATTTATGCAATTGCATTTACATTTACTTAAAAAAAAACATGTTCAATTTGTTCAAAACTTAATAAAACCAAAAATACAGAAATACCGAAGTAAAATTCAAATGAATGAAATGATATTAGAAAAAAATGGAACATAAACACAGCTAAACTGGGACAAGCCCGTACCTCCAACTTAACCATTTGGAGATAAAAAAAGAACATCAAAACTCGTTTTACCGTCCGAATTGATGACAATCGTGTCGTCTGGAGATTCAGCCATCCTTCCTAAACGACTCTTTCAATTTTCAATAAATTCTGACGTTTCTATAAACGGATTTAAACATTTTTAGAAACCCTCTAGGCCTACAGTTTGTTGACAGTTTTCCAGGAACATGATATGTCACGTGACCAGCCAATCGTTAGAGTTACTTCCCCTATTTTCAAAAGCGAAAGCGAATGTAGACACTTAAGTTCTAAACAAAACTAATCTGTTTTTGTTTTAAGTGTAACCGTATAAAATCCTAAACATGCTTAAATATTTTAAAATGTTCACGATATTTCATTATATCCAGTGAAAATACCCATTTAATTTCCAAAATTTGCTGAGTCATTATAGTAAGGACGCATATTAAACTTTTAAAGCAGCGCTGACGCTTTAATTATCACATTCTGACGAGTTGGTTGTCAACGGCAGGAATCCCAAGTTCGATGACTGTGTAAAGTTGAATGACTACGTACGCGTGGTTAAGGGAGCAACCGCAAATATCTAGTGCAGATGAAAAAAAAAGAACTGTCATGTAGCGTTGAATAGAAGCCAAACTTGTATAGGTCGCTCCATGGTTACTTCAGCGTATCATTCAGATTCAGCGATTTTTTTTTACTCATGAATACCGGTTAATACCTTGACCATTCGCAAGCCACATAATGTGGTGGGTTGGGTATCCCAGTGGTGGGTTCAGGGTAACCCTGTGGTGGGATCAGGGTATCCCATTGGTGGGTTCAGGGTATCCCTGTGGTGGGTTCAGGGTATCCCTATGGTGGGTTCAGGGTATCCCTATGGTGGGTTCAGGGTATCCCTGTGGTGGGTTCAGGGTATCCCTGTGGTGGGTTCAGGGTATCCCTGTGGTGGGTTCAGGGTATCCCTGTGGTGGGTTCAGGGTATCCCTGTGGTGGGTTCAGGGTATCCCTGTGGTGGGTTCAGGGTATCCCTGTGGTGGGTTCAGGGTATCCCTGTGGTGGGTTCAGGGTATCCCTGTGGTGGGTTCAGGGTATCCCTGTGGTGGGTTCAGGGTATCCCTGTGGTGGGTTCAGGGTATCCCTGTGGTGGGTTCAGGGTATCCCTGTGGTGGGTTCAGGGTATCCCTGTGGTGGGTTCAGGGTATCCCTGTGGTGGGTTCAGGGTATCCCTGTGGTGGGTTCAGGGTATCCCTGTGGTGGGTTCAGGGTATCCCTGTGGTGGGTTCAGGGTATCCCTGTGGTGGGTTCAGGGTATCCCTGTGGTGGGTTCAGGGTATCCCTGTGGTGGGTTCAGGGTATCCCTGTGGTGGGTTCAGGGTATCCCTGTGGTGGGTTCAGGGTATCCCTGTGGTGGGTTCAGGGTATCCCTGTGGTGGGTTCAGGGTATCCCTGTGGTGGGTTCAGGGTATCCCTGTGGTGGGTTCAGGGTATCCCTGTGGTGGGTTCAGGGTATCCCTGTGGTGGGTTCAGGGTATCCCTGTGGTGGGTTCAGGGTATCCCTGTGGTGGGTTCAGGGTATCCCTGTGGTGGGTTCAGGGTATCCCTGTGGTGGGTTCAGGGTATCCCTGTGGTGGGTTCAGGGTATCCCTGTGGTGGGTTCAGGGTATCCCTGTGGTGGGTTCAGGGTATCCCTGTGGTGGGTTCAGGGTATCCCTGTGGTGGGTTCAGGGTATCCCTGTGGTGGGTTCAGGGTATCCCTGTGGTGGGTTCAGGGTATCCCTGTGGTGGGTTCAGGGTATCCCTGTGGTGGGTTCAGGGTATCCCTGTGGTGGGTTCAGGGTATCCCTGTGGTGGGTTCAGGGTATCCCTGTGGTGGGTTCAGGGTATCCCTGTGGTGGGTTCAGGGTATCCCTGTGGTGGGTTCAGGGTATCCCTGTGGTGGGTTCAGGGTATCCCTGTGGTGGGTTCAGGGTATCCCTGTGGTGGGTTCAGGGTATCCCTGTGGTGGGTTCAGGGTATCCCTGTGGTGGGTTCAGGGTATCCCTGTGGTGGGTTCAGGGTATCCCTGTGGTGGGTTCAGGGTATCCCTGTGGTGGGTTCAGGGTATCCCTGTGGTGGGTTCAGGGTATCCCTGTGGTGGGTTCAGGGTATCCCTGTGGTGGGTTCAGGGTATCCCTGTGGTGGGTTCAGGGTATCCCTGTGGTGGGTTCAGGGTATCCCTGTGGTGGGTTCAGGGTATCCCTGTGGTGGGTTCAGGGTATCCCTGTGGTGGGTTCAGGGTATCCCTGTGGTGGGTTCAGGGTATCCCTGTGGTGGGTTCAGGGTATCCCTGTGGTGGGTTCAGGGTATCCCTGTGGTGGGTTCAGGGTATCCCTGTGGTGGGTTCAGGGTATCCCTGTGGTGGGTTCAGGGTATCCCTGTGGTGGGTTCAGGGTATCCCTGTGGTGGGTTCAGGGTATCCCTGTGGTGGGTTCAGGGTATCCCTGTGGTGGGTTCAGGGTATCCCTGTGGTGGGTTCAGGGTATCCCTGTGGTGGGTTCAGGGTATCCCTGTGGTGGGTTCAGGGTATCCCTGTGGTGGGTTCAGGGTATCCCTGTGGTGGGTTCAGGGTATCCCTGTGGTGGGTTCAGGGTATCCCTGTGGTGGGTTCAGGGTATCCCTGTGGTGGGTTCAGGGTATCCCTGTGGTGGGTTCAGGGTATCCCTGTGGTGGGTTCAGGGTATCCCTGTGGTGGGTTCAGGGTATCCCTGTGGTGGGTTCAGGGTATCCCTGTGGTGGGTTCAGGGTATCCCTGTGGTGGGTTCAGGGTATCCCTGTGGTGGGTTCAGGGTATCCCTGTGGTGGGTTCAGGGTATCCCTGTGGTGGGTTCAGGGTATCCCTGTGGTGGGTTCAGGGTATCCCTGTGGTGGGTTCAGGGTATCCCTGTGGTGGGTTCAGGGTATCCCTGTGGTGGGTTCAGGGTATCCCTGTGGTGGGTTCAGGGTATCCCTGTGGTGGGTTCAGGGTATCCCTGTGGTGGGTTCAGGGTATCCCTGTGGTGGGTTCAGGGTATCCCTGTGGTGGGTTCAGGGTATCCCTGTGGTGGGTTCAGGGTATCCCTGTGGTGGGTTCAGGGTATCCCTGTGGTGGGTTCAGGGTATCCCTGTGGTGGGTTCAGGGTATCCCTGTGGTGGGTTCAGGGTATCCCTGTGGTGGGTTCAGGGTATCCCTGTGGTGGGTTCAGGGTATCCCTGTGGTGAGTTCAGGGTATCCCAATGGTGGGTTCAAGGTATCCCTGTTTAAGTTCTTGCTGCTATGACTTAAAATGTCGCTTTTTATATTTTCTGACTTTTAGTGAATAGACTGCACTATCTATCGTGTTCGCTGCAGTTCCTTCAGCTAGCCAGTTTTTATATATATACAGACATGAAAAATAGTCAGATTATTCCCATCCTTTCTTTCACAACACAGTATATGCAGCTAGGGCTTTACACTACATATTGGGCACATTTTGCATAGTATTACTCAGCACAAATGACATGTTCGTTATAAGACCCTGGTCACAACTACAATTATTTTGTGTACGATTATCCATTATACAATAAATGTTAGTGATTGGCAGTAAATTGTGATGTCACATAGTACATAAGTCGTAAAGAAAGAACACTAACAATATTTTTAAGGGACCTGTTCACGTTTTGGTAAATTTACAAAATTGAAAAAATCGTTTCAGAATTGCAAATTTTCGTTACACGTAGATCTATAGTTATGATATTTTCGAGAAAACAGTAATACTGAACATTTTCCATGCTCTAAAATATCCATTATATTTGCATCTTTTGACGATTTAAAAACCTGAAAATTATAAAGCGTTACAAACGCGAAACGATGGAATAATGTGGAGAGTTCTGTTGTTATCGTTATATCTTGTGACATAACGAGGGTTGCTTCAAAGGTCAGTGGTTCGAGCTAGATCGATTCCGTTTGTTTTTTCTCTAACAAATTAGCCTTTTAATTGGTGTTTCATGACAAGCAGATGGTAATGATACAATTTCATACTCGCTTGGTAAATGCACAAAATATGTCAGCCGACGTCAAATACACAAAAACCACCCCGTATCAGGTAATTGAACTCGTGTTTAAGTCAATTAACTGGACAGGCGTCGCACAATGTGTGTGTCCATGTTGGTATATATTACTAACCCCATTGTATGAACAGTACAGAACAATCTTATACCCACAGGGCAGACACTTGAGGATTGTCTTCAGGACCCATATGGGGGTGGGGTCTAGCTCTCTGGGCGGATTTTGTCATGTCCTGGAAATGTTATTAGTTAATTAGAAATATTGTGTGGACTCGAAAAACGTTATGATCATGATAAAATAAAATGCAAAGAACTATTCTGCGAGTTGTGTGTATGTGTTATTATGTGACAGTGCACACATACTTACAGTACTTCTGGCACCGTGGTGAATCTTGAATAATCATTATTGATCGGAAAGCACTAAAACAATGTGTATAATGTTCAAATATAAAACATACGTGGTCAATCTTTCGCACCGACATTTTTCCAAAACGCATCATAAGAATAAGTGTAGCTCAATCGGGTCTATTCTTACATCTAGTGCCGGATTAGCACCGTGGAGGCCCATAGGCAGTGACACTTTTGGGGCCTACGCCCCAGGCCCCTAGTCGGCATATTGCCTACTAGAACGCTAGTGCCCAGTCGATTTCACTCGTTTAAATTTTCCTACCAGTGCCAAGACTGGCAAGACATAAAATGTGTCATTTTATTCGTATACAATGTCATTATAATACCGTAATGCCAATACGAAATTATAATTATAATATTACATTCTATCGTCCCGGTCTCATGGGGCCCTAAAAGTCGCGGGGCTCATAGGCAGTTGCCTATTCTGCCAAAAGGGTAATCCGGGACTGTAAAGTTACAGCAAACTAAGAGGCTTTCGCGGTCTATCGTAATCGATCGTGACTGATATATCATTTTTTTTAAATACAAGACTGCACACTATGTTTTTATAAGGAAGGGTTGCGTTTTACTATGGTGCGATTTTCACGCTTGGTCATATGCATTTCAACATGATCTGCATCGACACCTATCAGGACTTCCGGTATACCGTGTGAACCACGACAACGTCACGCTTTGGGATGCATCGTCTGAACGGTTTACAGCGAAGTTACGATCAATGCACTCACTACGTACGTTATCTTGCGAACGGAATCCCGTTAGGCCATCGCCTCAGGCATGGACTGATTTTAATGTTGATACACGACAGCAGGAAAACGATAACATGACAACACGTACGACAGTACGAAGACGAAAACCTGACAGCACGAGGAGAATAATGAGAAATTATATCGAAATAACATCATCGTATTGGCGCAGTGTTGCGTCTTCGTCATCGTACTGTCGCGTTATCATCAGCGTACTGTCGTGTTATCGTCATCGTACTGCCGCGTTATCATCAGTGTACTGTCGTGTTATCGTCATCGTACTGCCGCGTTATCATCAGTGTACTGTCGTGTTATCGTCATCATACTGTCGCGTTATCATTAGCGTACTGTCCTGTTATCGTCATCGTACTGCCGCGTTATCATTAGCGTACTGCAGTGTTATCGTCATCGTACTGCCGCGTTATCATTAGCGTACTGTCGTGTTATCGTCATCGCACTGCCGCGTTATCATTAGCATACGGCAGTGTTATCGTCATCGTACTGCCGCGTTATCATTAGCTTACTGTCGTGTTATCGTCATCGTACTGTTGCTTTTTCGCGGTGTCGTCATCTGCTGTCGTATTTTCTTGTTATCGTCATCGTACTGTCGAGTATCAGCTTCAAAAGCAATCCATGCATAGGCGATGACCTAACGGGATTCCGTACTCTCCTGTATAGGGGTCACGATTTTGCGAGAAGCCTCGTGAAGTGCGAGTATTATTTGCAAATATTCTTTAATTGCAATTAAATCTTCTATAATTGTACTTCAGTATAAGGCGAAACGCATACATTCGTCTGCAATCGGCTGTTACACCGTAGCGTATGTAAGATGCAAGCGTACCACAACCGCAACAGATCGTATCTAGTCCCGGATTACCCATTAGACAGAGTAGGCAACTGCCTATGGGCCCCGCGACTTTAAGGGGCCCCATGAGAATATGACAAAAGAATATGAACGGACTGAATGGTAACTACCTATTGTAGATTGTAATTTAAGTTTCATATTATTTTTCTGGATAAATATTTAAATACTCAGATATACATACTACAGTTTTCTTAAATTCCTTATCTAAACAGTATACTGTCGTATTGGCATTACGGTGTTATAATGACATGTTATACCTATAGAAGGACATGGTCACAATGTATGTCTTGTCAGCTTTGGCACTGGTAGGCTTATTTCAACGAGTGAAATCGACTGGGCACTGGCGTTCATGAAGGCACTAGGCCGACTTGGGACCCTAAATGTTTCACTGCTTATGGGCCTCCACGGTGCTAATCCGGCACTGATCGTATCATGTGGTTAAACGGTGGAGCATTGGTTGCGGATCCTACACTCGTCATGGATATTGGTAGTTACTTCGTACATAAATCGTACGGCGATTCAAACGCCGGACACTGTGCATCCCAAGTCAACACGATGAACACCTCTATGGTCGATCTTGGCAGAACGTAGAAAAAATCGTGAGTTACTGGGACTGAATAAGGCCTGATATTACTGCCATTTAAGGAAATACCATACAGACCGCGGACATTTTTTTTTTGGAAAACATAAAAATATATCCTTAAGAGTGATGTAGATACATTGAGGATGAGCATTACCCTAGACAATGTTATGGAGAGGCCCACTAGTTTAGCCTATCCCACGGCATCATATGGCAGGTGTTGGAAACGCAGGCATATGCGGTTGAGTCATGTGACCTCTAAAGTTATAATGTGTACTAGATTAACCAGCGCCACGAGTGACCGTACCTGCTCTGCCAGCAATAAAATTAGATTTAAAATATATAATTTCAAAAATGGGTACATGAGATGGTTGTAACACAATTACCCCCCCCCCCNCTACAAACTTGCATGACTAGTTGATGATATCTATCCTACAGTTATAAATATTCCAGCATTTAACATCCATGCATAGTTAATTAAACTGCTTTGAACTGGTTTTCGGAAAATACCACGTCAAAGAGGATTAATTATTTTCTATTGAACACATTAACGGATATGTCCAATATTAAGAGAGACTTTTATCTATTTTATCTTATTTTAAGTTTGGTTAAGGGATTGTTATTACGTGTTTTGACAGTAAACTGGTAATTGTACCTTTATTATTTTAGCACAATTAAACGCAATCCCCAGTGACATTGACCTGTTGACCTTAAAATCAATAAGCATCTTCATTCCTCCCAAGTAACTATCAACAACCAATCAATTGCCACCCCCCCCTTCAAAAAGGGGGGGTGGTGGTGGTGGTGCTTATTTGTGATAATTAAAGTTGCTGTATTGAATAAAGACTGACATGTTGCCAACATGGATATAGTTCAGCAAGAAAAACTCAAAATTGTGACTTTTACCATACTTTTTTGGTTTATTGCACTAATATTAAGCAAATACATGAGACAAATGACTTCTGAAACATTTTACAAAAAAATCAAAACAGATGCATGTTTGAAATGTCTGAAAGTTGAACAATAAAAAACATGACTAGTTTTATAAAAAAACACAACAATAGACAAAAATATCAGTAGCCATATACACAGATCTTATCTGAATTAATAGATCTTTGACAATATTTCCTCTATAACATTAAACTTAAATGCTTTAAGTTTATGACGTGGCACAATTCAAATAACGTAATGGACAATGCCTACTCTTTGTTTTTCATACCAAAACGTTGTTCTTCAATGTCTCCTACGAAGCATCAATAGGCAAGACAAGCTATACACAATATTACATTGATTAATTTTACAGATAAAAAACTAATAATGCCTTAAAAGCCCCACTTATATGTTTAATTCTCTTCCGCCACAATAGTCCATAAAAGCACTAAATTATAGTCTGTAACAAAAGTACTAAATTATAGTCTGTAACAAATGCACTAAGTTATAGTCCATAACAGAAGCACTAAATTATAGTCCATAACAAAAGCACTAAATAATAGTCTGTAACAAAAGCACTAAGTTATAGTCCATAACGAAAGCACTAAATTATAGTCCATAACAAAAGCACTATATTATAGTCCATAACAAAAGCACTAAATTATAGTCCATAACAAAAGCACTAAATTATAGTCTTCAACAAAACCACTAAATTATAGCCCACAACAAAAGCGCTAAATTATAGTCTTCAACAAAACCACTTAATTATAGCCCACAACAAATTTAAAGCCCTTAATTATAGTCTTCAACAAATCCACTCAATTATAGCCCACAACAAAAGCGCTAAATTATAGTCCATTACAAAAGCACTAAATTATAGTCCATTACAAAAGCACTAAATTATAATTCAAGACTACAACAAAATCCTTTATAGACTCTTGCATTTAGTACTATTCCCTCTGATATTCATAACCCAAGTATATCAGCAATCATTCAGCGACTACCTTTTCTTCTTATTTGGCGTACTGTCCAAAAAATCCAAGTCTTCAGATTCATTATCTGAGATTACAATTCTTTTCCGTTTGCTTGCACTTTCAACCGATGTCCCTTTCTTGATCTTATCCTTGATCTCTTTAGCCTTTCCTCCACTGTGATCTGCCCCATTATCTGCAGTACTTTCGGACGAAAAGACCTTGTCGGTGAAGGCGGACTTCTGCCGGTTTACGACGAAAAGTTCGGATTTTCCAGCCGAGTTTGTGCTCTTCTGAGATGTCAAGGAGCTTGGATTTCCCTTGGTGTTACTTGCCTCACTGCTTCCTGTTGCTGCTCCTTTTTTCTTGACCTGCACATCCATGAAAACCTTTTCCTTGGCATCCCTAAGTAAGGCTGCTTTTGCACCTGAAATACAGGACATTCTGTTTTAAGGGACTTGTTCACTGATTTTTTGTTGTTGTTGTTGTTATATGCCATTGAAAATCTTACCTTGACAGACCATCAAAGTGCTAGATCCAAAGGAACCAAAACAACGGACTACCGGTACAGTCTAATTTACGAAATAAAATTTGTAATCAAAGATCAAAATCACTTTTAAAAACTGAATTCTTTACAGACTAGCAAACGATTAAAAATTAACTGACATAAGAATTCCTTGAAATTGTAACACAAACATGCAAATTTGTTTACAAAATTACTGGTAAATACAGCTCATGTCCTCAAAACATGAGCAAACTTAATAACTCACCAGGCACCAAGTAACTAATGGTGGCGTATGGCGTGAAATGGAAGTCCTCACGAATATACTGCTTTATGAGCATGTGTGTCAGAATCGCCTCCAACTTTCCCCGATCGGCAGCAGTGTCCGTACCCTGGGAAAAGATATAATTTCTACAGTTTGATGATATAAATTGGTACTGGATTTCACAAAAACGATAATATAATGGATGAAACCAAATGGAGGGATGACCAATCCTACCTCATTAAAAGTATATATGGGCCATGAAATGGGAAAATGGGGTTTAATGCACATGCATTCAGTCGTCACAGATTAGCCTGTGCATTTTGCACAGGCTTATCAGGGACAGCACTTTCCACTTAGACTGGATTTTCTTTTAGATGAAACTTTATTTTAACACAAATTTCAATAAAAAGTGGAAAGTGTCGTCGCGGATAAGCCTGTGAGGGCTGCAATGTGAATGCATTTAGCCCTTCTTTCCCACAGCACGGCTCAAATGTTTCGATCACAATTACAAGAGCTTTTTAAACTGCAGTCACAACAGGCTCCCAATTACAGAATGTTTGATGGGGAGGTAACACGAATTTTGGTTATTATATTGGGGCGAGTTGTTGTCAACTCATTCTTTAGTGATTGGGCAGAGATGTTTTACGATTTTGAGTGATGGTGCCCAATCCATATGAGCCTCACTCTGTGAAAAGGGGGTTTAATGCATGTGCGTACAGTGTCGTTCCAGATAAGTTTGTGCAGTCCGCAAAGGCTAATGGGGATGACACTTTCCACCTAAACTGGATTTTCAATAGGAAGAACCTTACTTTATAAGAAACATACAATAAAAGCGGAAAGTGTCGCCCCTGATTAGCCTGAGCGGACTTCACAGGCTTATCTGGGACGACACTTTATGCATATGAATTAAACCCCCTTTTCACAGAGTGCGGCTCATTTGCAATCCCAAGCATGGTTTTAGATGTAAGGTATCCATGTATGAAGTATCATAACCAAAGCTTGATTCGTTCCATCATTTTTTTTAATTAATGTTAATTAATACCATTTGTAATTGATGGATTTTTGTAAAAGAAGAAACAATATGTCTAGAAGTGAACTTAATTTGGAAACCATGGCTCTATATTTTGACAATTAATGCCATTCTATAGGATTATTCAGATAGTGTTCTGACATCACATAGGGATATTTGGATATGAATTCTGCCATCCGTTGCCATCCATAGTTTTAAAGTAAATTGCTTAAATCTTATTAAGTGTTCCATGAAAATAATTCAAATACAGAGAGTTCAATGTTGCCATGGAGACACTGACCTTGACCCTGTTAGCCCCTGGCCCTTTCCCCTGCCAGGCGTCCAGCACTTTGATGGCAGTCAGTTTACTATCGGACGAGTCGGCATTGTCCAGGATCTTCATCACACTGCTGCAGTAGTCAGTGATGTCCTTTCTCTCGCTTTCATCTGAAAAAAACACCCTACCAGGTTGAAAATACTTATATGCAATGTTTACATACTAGACTTATACATAGAATCTTAAGAATTAAATCTCTGCTATATAAAATGAAAATTGTTGAAGATAATAAATGCGCATTCTGTAATAAATATGAGGAAAATTTAACTCATCTTTTTTGGGGTTGTGAGCACATCCAAACAGCATGTCACAAATGTATTGAATATAAATAATGTCTATATGCCTATGAGTTTATGATATGTTAATGACACCACAAGAGGGCCAAAGGTCCTAAGATACTCACCTCACCTGAGACTCAATGGAACTTAATTGTTCCGAGTTGGTTATGTTTTACTTTAGACATACAAGGAAAACTGCCATTGATCAGCAGTTCTTATCCTATGGATAAGTTTTAAACTCGGCCCAGATATCAATCAAGCAATTGCTCTGAGCAAGATTCATTATTATTGGGAACAATTGTGCCGTTGAGAGTTTTCACAAGGTTTTACTATAGCCATATAAGGAGAACTTCCCTGCCCCCTGGCAAACATGTTTCCACAGGACCAAAACACATTTTCCAAGCATGTTTCATCAGAATAAAAAAAAAATTGTGACCTATAGGGTGTTCACAGGTTTCACTATAGCTATGTAAGGAAAACTGCCCCAGCCCCTTGTGGCCATGTTTTTCAACAGACCGGGACTATTTTTTAAATATTCCAAAATATCATTAGAACACATTTTCTGAGCAAGTTTCAGGCTGGATACAAAATGTGACTTCTAGCTAGGGTTTTAACAAGTTTTACTATACTCATATAAGGAAAAGTGCCTGGCTGCCATGTTTTGCAATTGACCAAAACCATTTTAAAACACAGCGTGTCACTATAGCCATATAAGGAAAACTACCCGGCCCGTGTGCAGCCATGTTTTTCCATGGAAAAGAACAATTTTTGAAATCAGCCAATGTTCTGGAAAAGTTTCATGCTAATTGAGCAGATATTGTGACCTCTAGAGTTTTCACAAGCTTTTTATTTATTTTTTTGACATAGAGACCAAGGTTTTGACACCACATGACCCAGTTTCAACCACCAAGGCTGAAATGTCATTGATGTAATTGGGACAAATACACTGACCATGTTTTGTCAAAATAAGGCGATAAAACCAACAGAGTATTTCTATCATGAAAGACTTTGTATGCCATTTGTATGCCGTAAACGTCCGCACTCAGCAATTGTTCACAAAATATTTTTGCTCTGAGACTAGATTGAATTTTACATCAGAGCCCGTATTCACCAACCAAT
>VMBQ01008268.1:23736-35719 GCA_007657795.1 Dreissena rostriformis
TTTTTTTTTTTTTTTTTTTTTTTAAGAATGAAGTGTTTTATAACGTGTGTGACTAACCAGTGTTTGTTTTGGTAAAAAATATCTGCTATAATGTTTTGACTGTTCAGTTCTTATCTCAGAGTGTAACTGTAACTGAAAAACAAAACTGCAGTACTTGAATAAACATTGAACATGCCCAATATTGCATCTGTTTATATAAAAAGGACAAAATAACAAATAAAAACAAATTGATTTGTTAAACCGCTGAATTATTTAAGCATGATAAATTCACAATTTTTTTCCCAAATGAGCCGTTTCATCGAAGCAAAAATTCCCAAAATGACCAATTTTGTTGATAAAAAATTCCCAATTTGGTCAGACTCCTTTTCCCAAAATAGGCAGAAAAACCCCTGCACTTTACCCACATGCATCAAGCCCAGTTTTCCCAGAACAAGGCTCATCTTATACAAAACGTTTTCCAAAACAATAAGATTTCTCCCATTCCCACCTGCTCTTCCACTCTCCTGGTAGAGGTTCTCCATAGACTTGCTCAGAGAATGGTGGATCACGAAGCGAACATCTGGCTTGTCAATGCCCATACCGAACGCAACGGTCGCCACGACAACCTTATGCGGAGGAAAGCAGATTATTATTACAAGCAAATTTCATTAGGGGTGTGATTTAAGAACCACCTCAGGGGAGGAAAATGCCCTATCCCCCCTTACAGGGTTTAATTAAACTCTTAATTTGTATATAGATCCAGCAAAGTTAATAACTATTTGTAAAAAATATATTTTATATTGACAGGGAAGACATCAGCTAAAAGGAGGAGAAATCACACTTCTGTTTAACATTAAGTTAAATTCAAACATTTTTCAGCCTTCATTGACTACTAAATGCATGACAACAAGTGTTGGTCTTTTGTGAGTGTGTTTTTTTATTGATTTATTATCTGTCTGTGTAGTCACTGATGCAAGGGGACATAGATGAAATTTTATGAACAAAAAGGCGGCTCAACCCCTTACATTAATAGAGTTTGCCAGCCAGGCCCTGTGCACGCGACTCCTCTCCCCTGCACTCAGGTCGGCGTGGTAAAAGGCGACCTTGACCCCACGACCTTGCAGATCTGCGGTGACCTCTTCAGAGTCCTTCTTCGAGAACGTGTAGATGATACCTGGATTGTGAAGCCTGCAGTGTTATTACATTGGAAATCAAACAATCAAGATTGTGTGGAAGATTATTGACTCCTTGATGCCGCATGTCATATTTTGTACAATATAAAAAAATGAAACAAGATTTTGCAGAAAATAATTAATGACATGAATTGATGTCTGAAATGCTCATATTTAACAAATGTCTGACAGATAGAGGTATTTTACAATACTATTTTTAGAGTCATGGATAAAAGACATGCAAACACGTAGCGGAAAATACTTTAAGAACGGAACATACAAGTAACAATGACGGTGTAAATGATTATTGACATGTGCAGCATTAAGCATAGTGACTGTGGTCAATGTTTTATTTTGATAAATCGTGCTATTATATTTCTTAAACGTGTACAGAAGATGCTTATTAAAAACATACTTAAATAATGAATTTGTATTTGTTCATTTTCACTTCTTACTGAATTTATTAAAACCTTTGTTATTCATGCCATATAAAAGTTCATAACTCTGGTTCCATTAGGCACGTAGCCTGATAAACATGGTCACTTCCTGTTGACTGGAGATAGGAAAATGTGTCTGATCATACATTTATTATGTCACTGTTGAATATGGAAATAGTATAAGATCTTCATACCCGATTGTTGATGAAACTTTGTAGAAATCAGAGTCTGTATATCATCCATCACTTCCTTGTGAGTATTTGGCTTTTCTCTCACCTGTATGGTAAAAAATGTTTGACTACCTAATTATGTTTGTTTAACTATTAAAACACAGACTTTTTTAATGCCCAACATGGAATGATGCATGTACAAGGTTGAGCAACATAACTTGTGTATAATCCGATGGCAGTCAGGGTGTGCAGCTAGCCTGCAAACCAATTTGTCTCCAAAAAATGATTCCTTCAATGGTTCCTTGATTTAGAAAATGATCAGCATTTACGGACAATACGAAAATCAATCTCCACATTTAATCTGCTTGTAACAGTTTGTGTTTATTTTCAAACAAACCAACAGATTGATAAACAAACTAGAGCTTTGTCACAGACGTGACGAATACCCCCACATGCCGCATTGACACAGAATATTTTGCACGTTGTCTTAACAAAATAAGAAAAGGTAACGTGATTCGGTCAATTTAATCATGAAAACATTTCTGATAAAAACAAAAACAGCTAGGCTTTTGCTTTCAGTCATATTTATTATCAGTCAACTAACGTTTTGTTGAACATTCAAATAATCTATGACAAAACTTCATACAACTGTGTGATTAAGACTATCATTATTTGCTTAAATAACTATTAGAATAACTATACCAAGTTTGGTGAAGATGAGATAAAGAGTATTTGAATTAGAGAGCGGACACCAAGCTGAATGTGTTTAATGCACTAAGTGACCCCGTGATCTAGTTTTCGGCCCGGCATGCCCCATGATCGAACTTGGCCTAGAAGATTTGAATTAGACAGACACCATGCTGAATGGGTAAAATGCACTAAGTGACCTCATGACCAAGTTTTCGGCCCGGCATGGCCCATGTTTGAACTTGGCCTGGAGATCATCTAGATAAAACTTCTGACAAAGTTTGTTGAAGAGCAGATGAAAAGTTCTTGAAATAGGGAACACCATGCTGAATGTGCAAAACGCACTAATAAAGTGACCCCGTGACCTAGTTTTTGGTCTGGCATGGCCCATGTACGAACATGACCTAGAGATCATCTAAATAAAACGTCTGACCAAGTTTCGTGAAGAGCGGATGATAAGTACCTGAAATAAAGAGCGGATACCATACTGAATATGTAAAATGCATGAAGTGACCCCGTGACCTAGTTTTTGGCCCAGCATGGCTAATGTTCGAACATGGCCTAAAGATCACCTTTATAAAATTCTGACCAAGTTTAGTGAAGATCGGAAGTTAACTACTTCAGTTAGAGAGCGGACACCATGCACAATGTTTAAAACGAACTAAGTGACCTTGTGACCTAGTTTTTGACCTTGCAAGGGTCATGTTCGAACTTGGCCTTAAGATCATCTAGATAAAACTTCTGACCAAGTTTGGTGAAGATCGGATGAAAACTACTTGAATTAGAGAGCGGGCACCATGCTGAATGTTAAAAAACGCACTAAGTGACTCCGTGACCTAGTTTTGTCCCGACATGGCCCATGTTCATACTTGGCCTAGAGATCATCTAGATAAAACTTCTGACCAAGTTTGGTGAAGATTGGATGAAAACTACTTGAATAAGAGAGCGGACTCTTAAGGTAGCGCACCCGTAATGGGCACCTTTCCAAATATAATCTAATGTATTATTTTCTTAATCAGCATCATTTCACTGAACTACATGCAAATTTTTAGGTAGGCTTTCCATGCTTTAAAAAAAAAATATAGTGATTCTTTCAAAACCACCCCCACGCTCAGCTTTTGTCCAGTTTATTTGCACCCCTGGGGTATATGAAAGTTCCGTAATACATCCAGATTTCCACATATGGGCATGCAGTTGGTGTGTACAGCTGCAGTAAAGGTGTTTAAAGTTTAAACAAGATGAAATAAGTATTCTTTTACAGACATTTATTTTTTATAACTTATTATGTATGGAAGAGCACCATGAAATGTAAGTGGAAATTGGGTTGGTTAAAAACAAAGTGTCATAAAATTCAAAATAGCTTCATTTAAGTAATATTTTGAACTTACGTTTTTATAGATACACTATATACAGCAAAAATACAAAGAAATAGACAGATTTACCTTTTACTTTTTGAAATAAAAATTAAAATGCAACATGCATGATTTATATTTTCAGCAGTAAATCACTAAATTTAGCCATAACGTTGTTTTAATTTAAAAAATTGAAGAATGTGCATAAAAATTGCAACATATTTAACAATAAACATAGCTAATATGCTATATTAAATCAAATTACATTAGAAAAGAAATTAAACGCGTCGCAAAAAGTATGCGGTGTCGGCAGGATTCGAACCTGTGCGGGAAGATCCCAAAAGATTTTTAGTCAAAAGCCTTAACCACTCGGCCATGACAACAACACATTCGCTTCTGCTTAAATTAGATATCCATAAGTAAACAGGTAAAAAAGGCTCTTCGATCTTAGAAAAAAAACGCGGAAAATCATTACGGGTGCGCTACCTTAATACAGACCGACCGACAGACAGACAAAATCACTCCTATATACCCCCCTAAACTTCGTTTGTGGGGGTATAATTAACAGTTGCAGTAGAAAATCTTATCAATGGACCAGATTTCCTTTATGTAAAATAACGAAACAAATGTATATTGATGTCAAATAAAAAAAAACATGATATGTCTTATGACAACAACAAAAACTAAAGAAATGCCCTTTTAACCCACAGAACCTTCTTTGCGGCATAAGTGGTAAATAATGTTCCCAGTAAGCACATACCTCATAGTAGAGATTTGGGCGGTTGAACGAGGATCTGAACAGATGGCAGTGCTCAATGTTGAGGATCTTCTTCACGTCGTCCAGGACTGTGGTGGTTGCCGTGGCAGTCAGCCCAAGAATTGGCACCCCTGGAAACTGACGCTTCATTATGCCCAAGAATTTGTAGTCTGAAAAACAACAGATCAAGTGAGTTGTAACCTGAAAGGCAACATATCAAGAGAGTTGTAATCTTAAAAGCAACATAAAAAAGTGACTTGTAACTTTTAAAGCATCATATATAGAAACAAGAGCTGTCCAGAGACAGTGTGCTCGACTATATTTCCATTTTGTGAGTATAATATATGTTTTATGTCAGTGACCAAATAAAATTACCACAAACACATTTTTGGAGTTGAATATCTGTAGCAATAAAGAGTATATGAAAACTAAAAGTTTAACATTTATAAATTTAAACAAAAATGTGACAATGCCAAGAAATTAGATTTTCAAATTGTTACCAATGGAAAAATGGTTTCCCCTCAATAACTTTAGTCAGGAAGGAGGCATTATGCTGTACTATTCTGTGTAGGTACCACTAGCCCCAAATGCAATCCCAAAATAGATCTGCATGTAAGCTACCAACACACACAATTACAGTAAAATATCTGCATACAAACTTAAGTTATTGAGCACAAACTCTGTTTCTATTTTTGTGTGTCACACTGACCTTGACCCCACTGGCCCCGAATGCACTCCCTAAAAAGCTGGTATAATTATGAGTCTTGGTCAGTTAATGTTCATAGAGACCATGAACACTTAGGTGAAATTTTACCTCAATAGCTTTATTACATGTACATATAGAGACAAGGAGTTTGTGTTAGCACAACATAAACAAGCGTTGTCAAAGTACACAAAGGGGCATAACTCTGCTTAATTGCTGGTCAGAGTTCTGGAACTTTGTCAGGGACTCCAATGGCCCAAAACACATATATTTAGTTTAAATTGAATACCTGTAGTAGAAACAGTGATATGTAAATGTTGCATGTTTACCTTAAGCACAGCATTAAGAAGATGACACCATTTTGGTGAGTAGTGTATGACCTTGGACTATACGAGAATACTCGTAGTCAAGCTTAAGTGAGTTCAAGAAATAAAAAAAATAACTTAAAGGGACTTGTTCACAGTTTGACAAAATGAGAATTTTTTAATTTTTTGACACAGATTCAAGAAATAAATGAACAATGTACATCAGTGTGCGAAATAACACCAATGCCACAAATTTATACTGAAAATACACTTTCGTTTACGAAAAAACGTCATTATAAATTGATAAAATTATCAAGCGTCTCAGACGCGAAATGATTTAAAAATTAAGATATCTTGTGTTATCGTTATATTTTGTTACAACACGTGGATGGTTATACTAAGTATAAAATAAATGGAAACCCATGTGAAGACAGATGGTCAGGTCTGCACATAATGTTGTCGTAAAGACTCAACGACGACCGAACATAAACTCTTAATTGCACACGCACGCACACACACACACACACACGCGAAGACGGATGGCTGAATGGCTTCAGCGCTTGGCTTTTACGCCATGGAACAGTGGTTTGAGCCCTGGTGTGGTTAACTTTTGTTTTCTCTTTTTTTTTTTTTTACTTTTATTCTTGTTTATATATTGGAGCTCTTTAGTTCTGATGTTGATATTTATAAATTTAAAGCATTAAATGACAAACTTCAAAACATTCCAAAATCTGTGAGCAAGTCCCTTTAAAAGCATTTGGAAGTTTCAAACTCATTTCAAACTATCCCACCTGGTCTGAAGTCGTGGCCCCACTGAGAACAGCAATGCACCTCATCGATAACAAGCCGCACAAACCTCCCGA
The DNA here is from genome assembly GCA_007657795.1 of Dreissena rostriformis. Lineage (NCBI taxonomy): Eukaryota > Metazoa > Mollusca > Bivalvia > Myida > Dreissenidae > Dreissena > Dreissena rostriformis. The sequence goes on from VMBQ01008268.1 coordinate 30,162, forward strand.
CTTTGTACATTTTCTCTAAGTGTGCCATGAATCGTTTGCTCTTTGCAAGCTTCTCTGGTGTGACGTAGAGCAGCTTCATGTTGGCGTTCTTGTCGACCATGGCCTCCTGAATCTGTTTTATCGTGTCCTTGTCACAAGAGGCATTCAGCATGGCTGCATCAACCCCGTAAGATTTCAGCCCGATTACTTGGTCCTCCATCAAGGACACCAATGGTGACACGACTAACGTCACACCTAAAACACGTCTAGATGCTTCAATTAGCGTTAAAACAAGATGGTCAGGTATTAATAAGATTTGTTTGTATACTAGTATGCCTGACTGGGTTGAAATATAATTCAAAACATTATTGAAAAATAAACTACTGTGTGTACAAAAAGCCATGGCCCTGATTTGGTAATACAGTTGAATCACAATTATACAAAAAGCCAATAAAACAAGATGGTCAGGTATTAATAAGATTTGTTTGTGTATGTAGTATGCCTGACTGGGTTGAAATAAAATTCAAAACATTATTGAAAAATAAACTACTGTGTGTACAAAAAGCCATGGTCCTGATTTGGTAATACAGTTGAATCACAATTATACAAAAAGTCAATAGACAGCGTTTATTCATATAATCAAATTTTCTGTATAATCACAACCTCATTAAATATACATGAATGCATTCATAACATACATTCTTTATTATTGTAAAATTGGAAACATAAATGATTATTGCATATTTATTAAATTAAGGGCAATTGAACTTATATGGAATGTTTAGAATATTATTATCGATAATATGCACATAAAAACTGAATATCAATTTATCCATACTGTCAACAGGTAATTCTATAACAAAACATTCCACTAACCTTCTGATAACAGGGCAGGCAACTGAAAGCAGAGACTCTTGCCTCCCCCGGTAGGCATGATGAGAATGCAATCCTTCCCAGACAGTGTGAGATTCATCGTTTGTAACTGCATGGGTCGTAACTTGGACATCTTGAACACCGATTGCAATGTGTCCGTGAGCTTGCTTGACCATGGAAAAGCTACAGTGAACAATTGTTAGTTTATAACCAGGGGGTATTTCAAGCCATTATGGGAAAAAGAGTCTTTTCAAAATGGACCGAATCACAGGGCCCTCTTTTGGCCATTTTTGGGGCCGAACTTCGGCCCCATTTCACCCCTTAAAATAGTATACTTTTTTCTCCTATTTCAGCTCAAAATTCCCCCCTCCAATTTTTATTTTTTTTACTTTTATATCTATGTTGCCAGCTGGTATCGTCCTATCAACCTTGGATTAAATGTATATTTATGTAAATTACATTAAAATACAGCAATTTTAAGTGTTGAATGGTTGGTGAAAAGATCTTCTAAAATTCCCCTTTTTGCCCAAAACAAGGCGAAATCCCCCCCCCCCTAAGGGCCTGGCCCCAATCCCCCAAAGTGTAGCAATGGCCCTGAATTGGGATTTTTTTTTATCAACAAAATTAATATTGACACTTCAGGCCTATAATTTAAATAAGGAGACCAGAATAATATAAATTATAGTTATATACTTTGTTATATGTTATATGAAATAAAATTGAGATATAAAAATCATTAGTTTTTTTTACAATTTCGGTTTGGGATCGGTTCGTTTGCTCTGTGATAAGGTCCGTTTCACGGCCTTTTTTAAGTAGCAGAAAACCCCCTGGTTTATCTGAAATATTTGTCTCTGAATCAAGTTAGAGACACTATAAGCATGAAGTTATATAAGTTATTTACAGGGCAAACAATTACACTATACTGTTCCTGTTCTCATTACATTATCACTGAACATTTTAAAAAGATTTAAGGACATGTTAAATCTTTTCAATAAATCTCAGAAATTAAATAGAAAGTAGTAGAGTATTTCAGCACAGTAATTTTATGATTCATTGCTAAAACATTTAAGCTGATAGCAAGTATGCTCTCTTAGAGCAAGGTAAGTCTTGCGGGTATTTGTGAACTGACAAAGGATCTGTTCTGCGTTATCATTCTACACTGGTTTGAAACTTAACTTTTAAACCTTAATTTCGCTGAAGAATATATAATATCATATGCCATGATATTCTTATTTGTTGCTTGTCAAATTTAGGAATACTTTCAAACAATTAAAGTTTTAAAAGGTTTTACCAGTTCCATCCCATTTCTTGTTTGTGTCAGCCTGATTTGAAGCATTTTTCACCAGACCTTCCAGTTGGGTTTGTTTTTTCAACAAGTTACTCTTTCTGTCCAACAAATTACGGAGCTGTTCCTCAACTTCTGCCAACTCATCTTTCACGGCTTTCAGCTCATTCTGATAGGCTGAAACAATAAAAAACAAGAGTGCCAAATAGTCACAAGATATGCCCATTGATCCCTTGACCTAGTTCTTGAACCGGCATGACCCATATTTGAACTTGACCTAGATATTGTCTAGATACAACTTCTGACCAAGTTTGGTGAAGATCCGATGAAAACTATTTGAATTAGAGAGCGGACAGTGCTGTGGACATCGCCAGCCGCCAAGGGTGAAACTATTAAACGTCCCGTTTTGAAAAGCGTATAATAAAGCTATAAATAAGTCTCGCTCTGTGAAACTGGGGTTAAATGCATGTGTGTAGTTGCAGATTAGGCTGTGCAGTCCCCAAAGGCTTAACAGGGACGACACTTTCGGCTTGTATGATATTTTTCATTTAAAGGAAGTCTCTTCTTAGCAAATACACAGTTGGGGCAGAAAGAGTCATCCCAGATTAGCCTGTGCACACTGCCCAGGCTAATCTGGGATGACAGTTTACACACATGCATTAAACCACCTTTTCTCAGAGTGTGTCTCAAATGTATTCAGCACCAAATAATGAAAGAAATGTGTGCTATTTGAATGAAGGTAGTCTGTTATGTTATAAAATAATAATTTATCATTTTTTCAAATGTTGATACAGAGGTTTAAAGAAATGTTACTGTTCTTTGTTATGAAATTTGAAATTGTAAAACTATTCACCATCCATTCATCATGGTGCAATATCACCATCTTTTAACCATGAAATACCATATTTGAGTTTTAATTGATCGAACCATATGCCTGCTCAGGTTCTAGAAACAATATGCCAAAATCAAAAGCTAACATTGCAACAACTTTTTTTACAATAAATCAATGGCAATCTATTGTTATTCTGAACACAAGTTTCTTTTAAATGTATTACACAACTAGTGTATGAGTGAACCTTCCATTTAAGTCCTTGTGCTTTGATAAGTGAGAAAAATGTTTTATGGTATACAAACAATGTTATATTCAGTCATTCAATTTCAGTTTTTGTTTTGATGTTGATATTCTGGGAAATGATGTAAAACAGAAAGTAAGAGATATTTGCAATTCAAAATTCAATACCATGTATCATAAGAGTAAACAGAAATTATTTTCACAATAAAATAAAACAAAGTGCTATAATCAGTCAAGCAGTTTGTATTGCTGGCGATCATGATATAGCATCCTCGAAAATCATTCGATAAATCATTAAAATAGAAAGTGAAAGTGGAAATCCAGTTGCATTCCAAAATATGACTCATCGGTCCTTACATGCATACAGATGGTTAAAGAAACATTAATTAGATTATTTTCGAATCAAACATATGTTCCTTGTAAATACTGTGTTTGCAGTTGTCTACAACGGATTACCTGTCGAAATCATAAACAATTTAATGTCAAAATCGAAAGTAAAAACATCGCGAAAATATATAATAGTCTGAAAACTAATTATTAAATATGAAATTTCACAAAGCCCTGTTTCAGAGTATGAAAAAATCGTATGCCAACCTTCCATTTATGTATCTTCTACTGGAAACAAGAATAATAATTTTGTTTCTCCCACAGTTTTAAAATTTACACGGGGGCTGCCATACACTGTTAAGGTCCGCACAATTGATTCTTTTTGTTTAAACCGGCTTCCATCAACAAATATTACATAGCAGACAGAATGAAGATCATTTTTTAAAGTAAACTGTACACATATGACATAGAGCCTACTGTACACGATAACTGCTGTACAATTAAATGTATAAAGTTATAAAATTTAAAGTGAACGGTATAAATTAATCGAGTGTACACACAGTATAGGTATTAAGTATAAGTACGTACATTTTTCATGATTATTCGACATCCCAAGTGGTCTAGTGGTTAGGATTCCGCCCTCTCACGGCGGCGGCCGGGGTTCGATTCCCCGCTTGGGAAGCTTTCTTTTATCGTTCATAATGTTATGTTATGTTTATATTTGGTATATGTTTTCTGTACGTTTCACATTTATTATGCNGATGTAATGTTTACTTTTGGTATATTTGTTTCGGTATATTCAAATTTAAAATGTATATAAGATTAACATTTAAATTGAACTCTGTTTATCGAATGAACAAACAAGTATTCAGAATAAGTATGTACATTTATCGCGGAATGTTCGATATCCCAAGTGGTCTAGTGGCCGGGGTGCGATTCCCCGCTTGCGAAGCTCTCTTTTTTCGTTCATAAGTTTATGATATGTTTTTCTGTATAATTTACATTTATTATGCTTTAGTCATGCGATTAAAAATAAAATAAAACATTAACTTTTGATTATGATTATTTTACTTTCTTTCCTAACAATAATTGCGTAAAATCACCAAGTATTTAGAATAAGTATGTAGCCTGCACATTAATCGCACAATCGTCGACAGTCCAAGTGGTCTAGTGGTTAGGATTCCGCCCTCTCACGGCGGCGGACGGGGTTCGATTCCCTGATTGGGAAGCTTTCTTTTTCGCTCATAATTTTATGTTATGTTTATTTTTGGTACATTTGTTTCTGTATGATTCACATTTAATATGCTTTAGGCATGCGAGTATACGACATTTTGATTGGCCGCTATTTCATCGCATATTTCCTATTGCCACGGTATTCTGCTTTCAAGGCGAAAATCACAGTATGTGAAAAAGTTACCGAATAATGCTAGATTAAGTTGTCAACCCTCAATATGCTTCCCTTTGATATGCACACAAGCGTTTGTATACCCCATCAGAAAACAAGAAAAAATACCCTTCTCTAGACACAAGTTATTTAAAACATAATTGCACAAAAGAAATAACGACAGAAGGGTAATTCAAAGTTTGAGCAGAAAAAGTTTCTCTGATGTATACTTGATTGAAACATAGAAACATATTAAAAATTCACTGCACACATTGTAAGTTCCAGCGTCACATGCAGGGGTAGCCACGCTTGAACACATGAATATGCCATAACCATGCTGCAATTGAGAATTTAAGATGTTGCATTACTGTATTAAACAAATCGTATTTATATACAACTATCATAACATGCTTAAATGTTTGAATAACATGTATCACATTTGCAAACGAAAGCAATCGGGCCCGCAATAGTTCACATTGATCAGTTCATATTGCTCACCTGCGCATAGATATTCAGAATAAAAAAGTTTCCATATAGAGTAGTTCAATTTTGCAAACGTATGTTTAAATATGTGAAAATTATGGATAGTTCGTCATCAAATCATATCGTTACACAAATTTCGTTTACATGGTACCTAC
>VMBQ01008269.1:0-34356 GCA_007657795.1 Dreissena rostriformis
ATACCATACTTTTCATCACCATGTTAAATAAGCATTTATTTACACCGCCATTTTATTTCTAATGTATTTTGTTTTGCTATGTACTAATGTATTTGCCAATAAGATTGACCTGACATGACTATTGAAAACACTTGAGGCCTGTTGCTAAAGCATAACATGGAAAACATATCTTCAATAAGTTAACGACAAGACATATACGAACAAAACTTATGTCAGTTGGGTGTCCATTTTATAACTCGTATCCTTTAGTGGTAAAACTCAATTGACCATGATTTGTTTTTCTGAAACTAGTAAACATTCACTTCGCAACCTCTCCAATATGTTTGTAGTCCGTGGATTATGATCGACGTTGGTCGATGCATTCGTGACAGGGTTCTGTGGTTTTCAGGTGGACTTTGTATGGATCAACCGAGACCAAAAAAGCTTCGAGTGGTTCCTCACACTACTGAACCAGATAGAGATGGAGCAGACCGAACATCATGGTCCATTGGAGAACTGCATACAGATGCACATGTACATGACCGCGGCGCAGAAGAAAACTGATATGAAAGGAATCGGGCTACAGGTAAAACTAGTCAAGTAGAAAGCACATTTTTTCGGCCAGCTAATTGATATGACGTCGGCAGTTTATTCTGCATCGAAAAGCAGTCAATGTGAAATGTCTAAAAGAATATACCAAATGCCAAAACTAATAAAATATTTAAATACATGGTCAAATATAAGATTTCGTGCGTGTTCTGCGGCTTTTGTTAGATTAAATACGTGTGACTCATATGCATAATGTTTGTTTCATGTTTAATTAATGAACCAACACAGTTCTACCATTATACAGGTATTTACGAATTCGGTACAAAAGTTATCTCATGTGAATTGTATTTGCAGATTGCGTTGGATCTTATGTACGAGAAAAGCCAAAGAGATTTAATCACGGGGCTNTATAACAGAAAAAGTCGTATAAACCCTAAAAACTAATTTAAGAAACAGTACGGTATTGACATGATATCCATTGTGTTTAATTTATTATTGTTAACTTATAAACAGAACAAACATTTGATTTAGAATTATACGCAGAACAGAATAGTACATCGTCTTGATACATAGAATATAGAAGTATGTCAAGTTTCCGATACATTTAAGTTCAATACAAATTAAATATATTCAAAACATATTGTCTTTAAATGAAAGAAAGATTGTGTAAGTGATACCGTTTATATGGTATTATTGATCAATGAATTGCGAATTACAAAATGTTATGCTTCTTTTATATATTTACACAACTTGACAAGTTCGTTTTTTTCGGATAAAGTCAGTAATTGCTGATACTTTTACATGTACATCAATAATTTGTATGTTTTCTTGATTTTAAAGATATTCAAAGCCATCAAAGACGAGAACAAGGGAAAGGTCAAGGTCTTTTTCTGCGGAGCACCTGCACTTGGGAAAACTGTCAAAGAAGCCGCCGCAGAATTTGGTTTTGCATTTTCCAAAGAAAACTTCTAAAACTGGAAATCATATAATTTTGTTGTATTAATGTTTAAGCATATTTTGCGATGAAACCAATCGTGTGATTTTCAGATTACAAATTTCCTGTCTTGTGATTTTTGTTTTAAAAACAATGAAAGGAACATTCGCGAAACTCAACACCTCGAATATTGAGACACCCGGAACGAAGTATGATGTGGCAGTGTACGAAATGCATGCGCCAAACGCCGTAAGGACTTGATCCGGAGTCAATGTATGTATTCGACATGGGGCAAAGATATACCTTTAAATTAGAAGAATATGATGACTGTTGTGGATAGTTTTGAAGAACATGTGTCGGCGCAACGCTTTTCGATATTGTATAACACCATATACGTCATATTATAACAATATGACAAAACATTTCTTGACGAAGGCCAATGTGCATGGATAGGTATTGGTTGGCCATTTAAAATACGAGTGCGAGGTTTGTTTCGAATACGCTTAGGAAATGTTCCTACCTGACCATGTAGAACTATGAATATACATTTGAAAGGTCGTAAGACATCGATACTTCTGTTTGCTTTAAATAAGCTATTTGAGTATTAATAGTTACTTTAGTTGAACTTTAATGATTTTACTTTATGAGCTTGATAATTGGAAGTAATTGTATATACTCGGTATTTGTGTGCTGCAATATTTTGTTTGTGATGGAAGAAAAATTGATGACAAAGTGTTATACTTCGTTATTTGACCACCACATTGCATTTATCATTTAATGATAATATATTATATACATTATTTTTTATATTTGACTATCTAAAAATGCTTAAAATATTTACATTCTTTTTATTTGCTTGATTTTCTTATGTCAATATGTTATTAATCGGAAAATTTATTTATTTTGTGTTGTATAAATAACATAATTTATGTCAAATTGTTATTGACCTGTGTTTACAAATTACACATTAATTTTACTAGTATTTTACTAGTATCGTTTTACTTGTTAATTACAATGCCAGTTGTGTATTCGTTATTATTTCTTATCGGATATGTCAAATGTCGGTGGCTCAAACTTCATATAACCACAGGAGGGAAGCCCATATATATATTAAATTTACACATTAATACTGCGCAATTAGTGGACGGTACTGACATCCATTCATTGAACATTAAGCTATAATAATATTGTTGCATTAAGTTATTAATGTCCCCATACTTTCCAAGAACGGAACAGCCACCATTCAGTAATTTGACTCACCAAATTGCCATAATTCCTGTTAAAGTGTGATCAATTGTCATAATCATGTATAAATTGCCTTTTTCCGGTTTCAAAACACTTGATTTAGACGTTTGCATAAAACATCGCACAACAAGCTGGATGCTTGTGAGTGAGCATATAACAAAGGGCAAACATAATTATCATGTGAGGAAAATATTTACCGAATTATTATATGAGGCTCGCTCTGTGAAAAGGGGGTTTAATGCATATGCGTAAAGTTTCATCCAAGATTACCGGAAGTCTATGCAGTCCGAACAAACTAATCAGGGATGGCACTTTCCGCTTTAATAGTTTGTTTTTTTTTCGTTTTAAGGAAGACTCTTCTTGACGAAAATCCAGTTTAAGTAGAAAGTGTCGTCCCTGAATAGCCTGTGCGTTCTGCACAGACTAATCTGGGACGACACTTAACGCACATGCATTAAACCTCCTTTTCACAGAGCGAGGCTCATATGTATGATTACTCGTACAAAACAATTAATTAGAAAGGAAAATCAATATCACATACATATTCCACAAGTTCAAATGAAAAGTGTATTTATAAATATAGATGTTTGGGGGACATTTCTATTAATGGTGGGTAGATTTGTTGTTTGTTTTTTTGCGTAACAAGAAATGCTAGTTTATAAAAAAAAAATAAGTACATTCAGGGCTTTTTTTACTTCTAAGAGAATGGCCGTGAAAGGCCGTTTCACAATTTCGACACGGCCAGTTCACAAAACTTACACGGCCACAATACTTGACAAAACGGCCATTTTTAACTCTGAAAATCGGACTTTTTGGGCTCAAAAGTGTCAAAACCGGCCATTTCACAATTCACATTTTTTTTTTTTTTACNCTCCTAAGATAATTCACTTGAATAGCATAAAGCAAATCTCTTAAGAACATAACAAATAGCATATAAATACCATTACCTTGAGTAATTCCTAAAATATATTCCCCTCAAGTAAATATTCTTTTGTACGATAGTGTTTAAATATGAAATGTTATTTTGATAATATTTGACAGCTTATCAAAATGTCAAATATATTTGAATATACAGCCTAAGAAAATGACGAGCGAAGTATAGAAATAAAAGCATTAGTTCGACGATCGGAGAATTTACTATTTTAAAACCACAAAATTAATGAGCAAGATATTCGTGTATTTATTGTCCTGAAAAGTATAAGCAATGTGTCACAAATGTAAATATGTTTTGCAATAAAAACCATTTTAGATTTCATATTGGAAACTGTGAGATCAACGGGGAGATCAATATACTCGTTCACAATGGGCCTTCTACTATATGCTGCTGATATTGGTGTGATACATGTGTGAGAGTTACAGATTTTCTTCGGTTTGTTGTTGACTTTGGTAAAACAACAACACTTCTCTTAGGGTAGAAACCAAGCTGATCCCACTAAAATCAGCTAGATTGTTTTGAATGTAATCACAGTAAATTGGTTGTGGATATTCAGATTGCAACCTTTGAAGGAGAGAAACGATACAATGTGCACGTTTGTTTACAAAGGAACAGTACCATTTGTACGAAATTATGATGCAAAAGCATAGATTAATTCCAGTGACCGTATATTTTTTAATAGTTTAATAATAAATGACGATAATAATCCAACATTCATCACAATTTTCATCAGCAAAATCATCAGCAAACGTATTATCAACATCATTTTCAGCATGATCCCGATCCTCGAAAGCTTACTATACGCCGTGGCGTTGTGGATATAATGTCTACCTAGCGATCGGGAGGTCACGAGTTCGATCCCCACTGTGGGAGCGTTCTTTCGATGTGCCCCAAAGACACAAAGTACCTGGTTCTAGTCCCAGGAAACGGACTCGAGAGCGTTAAAATAAGCCTTAGGCTTTCGATGTAATCGAGCAAAAATAAATAGGTTTAAACTAAACTAAAGCTTGCTATGATGAGCAGCTGCAACATCGCCTTAAAACTCATCATCAATCTTGAAAACGAATTTAAAATCCATAACCATGTATTCCTATATTTAATGTACGTTACGATATGCAGTTACCAATGTAAGATAATTCGATTGATAAACGGAACCTACTTGAGCGGTTGTAAAGCCATCACATATAGCAATAACATCAGGGTCCATGTATAAACTATCAAATAATAGTAGGCGTTTTCTCGTGTGTTGAAAATACCTCCCTAGCCTTTTCCTACGCCATATCAGACACATCTGATATCACATGTGAGTTAGACAATTGGGGAATATATAATTATTATCAAGCGTATCATATCATCGTAAACAACCATATCAGGTGTTTATATTAATAGGTAACATGTGTCCCCCAAATCGTCACTAGATATTTAAAATTATAAGCAAAATCCCAACACTAAATAACAATAAACAAGAGATGTTTATAAATTGTGACTTTTAGCAAAGTCGTCCCTGTGACCTTGACCTTAGACCTTAACAAATAATACGAAGTCATTCTCTATAAGGACAAACTACTATCTTATATGATCCTAAGAATTCTCTAGATATTATGCGGAAAGCAATGTCATTATACAAGCCCGATGACCTCAATTGTTATAAGTGTCACAACACCAATTTACATGATCGCATGTCAAAGCGTCCTCAAGATATTGTGATGATACGAGTTTCCTGTAAGCCGTTGTGACCTTGACCTTTGACATGATCGCCTAAAAATCACCTGATCGCCTCAAAATCAATTGGTGTCATAATTTCCTCGCAAGTAACCAGCAATTTAGATGATACTCGGACTAAAGATTCTCTAGATATCATTAAAAAAATATAAATACAAGCTAATGCGACCTTAACCATATAACACCACAAAACACATTTGCATGATGGTCAAATCTTTCTTTAAAAAAAAGAAGAAGAAACCAATTTTCTGTAAAAAAAACAATCAACATTGACCTTTGACTTGGTGACTTGCACATAAATAGGTGTGTACACTTTCCAAAGAGTAACCACTTCACCAATCTGTCAAAGCTCGTGATACTCTGCTTAATCAAATGTACTTTGACACGCCCCTGTGACCTTGACCTTTGACTCGTTGACCTCAAAATCGATATGCGTCTTTCTTTCCTCCAAATTTAGCATCATCACAATTTGCATAGTTGTAGGTCAAAGCGTTCTCTAGATATCGCGCGGACACAAAATGTCCACGGACCGAAAGACCTACCTACCGACCGTCGGAAAAAAATGCAAAGCAGTAGAAGGGGCATATTTTAGTAATACACATATGTGTCACTGATAGATATAGTATTTGAATTGAAACTCTTGGTACAAACTGACACAGTAACTGTGTGTTCTAGATAAAATATAGTTCGTGCAAACACTTTATTATGGAAAGTATTGTTTTCCATAACTTATAGATTTGTAATCAATATAGCTTGTCTACACAACATTGTTATTTGTATGCTAGCGTTTATTAAAAATGAAATAATACACTGATGTTTTAAGTTCCATGTGCACGCTCGTTAAAGACCTCGTCTGAATCATCTTCAAGGTCTATAAATTTTCCATGAGCGAGTCTCCATTCGCAAACATACCTTGGATATTTTGATTTATTGCAAACAAGTTATTAGTCGTCCGAAAATATAAACTGCACTTCCCTAGTCATCTGTAACCAAATTGTTTCAATCCAGTTTCTATAAAGTTCCAATATTAACAGGTAGATCATCTAATTAGTTGTTATAGGACCAATCCGTTACGAACTGTCCATACGTTCATTAGACTCGTGTTTATTGATAGCAACGTTCATACGATCAATAAAAACGTACATTAAGCACATGTTTATTGATATCAATTTCTCGTCAATCTACGAATATGTCAGTTGGCCGCGTTATTTCGGGGCATGGTATCTCGAGATTTCATATAGATCTCAACAGCATCACCCAAGTTACCATCCATTTCGTAGCAGTGCCCCACCAGGTTAAGAGCAGTCTCGCAATGGTACATTTCTGAATGGTGACGTTTAATGAATTGTATGCATGCATTCAGTGCGTTTACTTGTTTGGATCTAACACAGAGTCCTCCGTAAGCAATATTGTGCAAATAGTACAGAAATACTCGGGCATCTACACTTGAACTTTTCAGCCACTGCACTTCTTCACTGCGAAATCGCTCAACAAAGTCTGCCTCAATGCTAGTTCTGTTCATTTCGAACAATAACACTGGCGGAACGCAGTATGCTTCCTGTCTACGAAATTGGACACAACATGCGATGGTATTTCTGTTCAGATGAATGGTTACCATTTAAATACCTTCGAAATGTAGTCAAAAATTCAGTTATTGGTCTGGATTTACCGCATGTGCAAAATGACACTATCGATTGTGTTTTCATTCGCCGTTCTTCATAGCATAGAACGGCTACTGCCGATTGCAAATATCCTGAGCAAACCAATATGGATGCCAATTTTAATTGGTTTGAGGCGGCATCCGTTGTCCGTGGCAAACATTTCAGGACGCGTTTGTTGATGTGAGTTTGGCTCTGGATTACCATTGACGCCAGTGTTGATGATTGGAACGACAATAACGTTGAAAACATTTGGTTAGCTACTTTTCTTTCTAAAACAGTTCCGTGGTGGCCTGATTTTGCAAATTGCCGAAGTAATAGTTGTATGTATCGCATATACTTTACACACGTGACCATCTAACTCGTTACGGCCTTCACTTTAACATTCGAATGAACTTGAGTTCAAAAGTCTGAGTTACCTACACAACGATATCTTTGATATATTAGCTGACATCAGGTCAAATACGTGTGTAAAGTATATGTATATGTACATGGAACTTAAATCATCCGTATATTATTTCATTTTTAATAAACGCTAGCATACAAAGAACAATGTTGTGTAGACAAGCTATATTGATTACAAATCTATAAGTTATGGAAAACAATACTTTCCATAATAAAGTGTTTGCACGAACTATATTTTATCTAGAACACACAGTTACTGTGTCAGTTTGTACCAAGAGTTTCAATTCAAATACTATATCTATCAGTGACACATATGTGTATTACTAAAATATGCCCCTTCTACTGCTTTGCATTTTTTTCCGACGGTCGGTAGGTAGGTCTTTCGGTCCGTGGACATTTTGTGTCCGCGCGATATCTAGAGAACGCTTTGACCTACAACTATGCAAATTGTGATGATGCTAAATTTGGAGGAAAGAAAGACGCATATCGATTTTGAGGTCAACGAGTCAAAGGTCAAGGTCACAGGGGCGTGTCAAAGTACATTTGATTAAGCAGAGTATCACGAGCTTTGACAGATTGGTGAAGTGGTTACTCTTTGGAAAGTGTACACACCTATTTATGTGCAAGTCACCAAGTCAAAGGTCAATGTTGATTGTTTTTTTTACAGAAAATTGGTTTCTTCTTCTTTTTTTTAAAGAAAGATTTGACCATCATGCAAATGTGTTTTGTGGTGTTATATGGTTAAGGTCGCATTAGCTTGTATTTATATTTTTTTAATGATATCTAGAGAATCTTTAGTCCGAGTATCATCTAAATTGCTGGTTACTTGCGAGGAAATTATGACACCAATTGATTTTGAGGCGATCAGGTGATTTTTAGGCGATCATGTCAAAGGTCAAGGTCACAACGGCTTACAGGAAACTCGTATCATCACAATATCTTGAGGACGCTTTGACATGCGATCATGTAAATTGGTGTAGTGACACTTATAACAATTGAGGTCATCGGGCTTGTATAATGACATTGCTTTCCGCATAATATCTAGAAAAGTCTTAGGATCATATAAATTAGTAATTTGTCCTTATAGAGCATGACTTCGTATTATTTGTTAAGGTCTAAGGTCAAGGTCACGGGGACGACTTTGCTTAAAGTCACAATTTATAAACATCTCTTGTTTATTGTTATTTAGTGTTGGGATTTTGCTTATAATTTTAAATATCTAGTGACGATTTGGCGGACACATGTTTCCTATTAATATAAACACCTGATATGGTTGTTTACGATGATATATACGCTTGATAATAATTATATATTCCCCAATTGTCTAACTCACGTGTGATATCAGATGTGTCTGATATGGCGTAGGAAAAGGCTATGGAGGTATTTTCAACACCAGAGAAAACGCCTACTATTATTTGACAGTTTATACATGGACCCTGATGTTATTGCTATATGTGATGGCCTTACAACCGCTCAAGTAGGTTCCGTTTATCAATCGAATTATCTTACATTGATAACTGCATATCGTAACGTACATTAAATAAAGGAATACATGGTTATGGATTGTAAATTCGTTTTCAAGATTGATGATGAGTTTTAAGGCGATGTTGCAGCTGCTCATCATAGCAAGCTTTAGTTTAGTTTAANCAAATAGTACAGAAATACTCGGGCATCTACACTTGAACTTTTCAGCCACTGCACTTTTTCACTGCGAAATCGCTCAACAAATTCCGCCTCAATGCTAGTTCTATTCATTTCGAACAATAACACTGGCGGAACGCAGTATGCTTTCTGTCTACGAAATCGGACACAACATGCGATGGTATTACAAGAACCGGTACTTGGTGTCTTTGGGGCAGATCAAAAGAACGATCCCACAGTGGGGATCGAACCCGTGACCTTCCGATCGCTAGGCGGACATCATATCTACTACGCCACGGCGTATAGTAAGCTTTCGAGGATCTGGATCATTCTGAAAATGATGTTTATAATACTTTTGCTGATGATTTTGTTGATGAAAATTGTGATGAATGTTGGATTATTATCGTCATTTATTATTAAACTATTGAAAAATATACTGTCAATGGAATTAATCGATGCTTTTGCATTAAAATTTCGTAAAAATGGTACTGTTCCTCTATAAACAAGCGTGCAGATTGTATCGTTTCTCTCCTTCAAAGGTTGCAACCTGAATCTCCACAACCAATTTACTGTGATTTCATTCAAAATATTCTGGCTGATTTTAGAGGGATCAGCTTGGTTTCTACCCTAAGAGAAGTGTTTGTTTTTACCAAAGTCAACAACAAACCGGAGAAAGTCTGTAACTNCACAGTTTCCAATATGAAATCTAAAATGGTTTTTATTGCAAAACATATTTACATTTGTGACACATTGCTTATACGTTTCAGGACAATAAATACACGAATATCTTGCTCATTAATTTTGTGGTTTTAAAATAGTAAATTCTCCGATAGTCGAACTAATGCTTTTATTTCTATACTTCGCTCGTCATTTTCTTAGGCTATATATTCAAATATATTTGACATTTTGATAAGCTGTCAAATATTATCAAAATAACATTTCATATTTAAACACTATCGTACAAAAAGAATATTTACTTGAGGGGAATATATTTTAGGAATTACTCAACGTAATGGTATTTGTATGCTATTTGTTATGATCTTAAGAGATTTGCTTTATGCTATTCAAGTGAATTATCTTAGGAGGAACTTAAAGTGGTATTTATTAATTAAAACCATCGTTACTATTTTCTGTGTTTGCACGAGAGAACAGGCTGAGATAGGTGTCCTATATTCAGATGTGGACGGAGCAGTAAATACGGTTACACTTCCGAACGCAATCTCCCGACTTATAACGTTTGTCGTCGATTTTGATTGTAGACTCGCTCTCTCTTTATTGCATAGAGTTCTAGACATACAATCACTTTCTTGCCACATTTAAAATTGGAGGTAGAACAGACAGGTTACGAGGTATTTTTATTCTGTTATTTCAAATCTTTTTTTATTAGAGTTTGTTTCATCAACTAAAGTGCAATTAATAACAGTATCCGTGTTTTCATCAACGGATGAAGATCTGTAGCATGACAGCGAAAGTTTCTGTCCTGGTATAATATTTAATAGTGCTCTATACAATCATTTTATTATATTGCTGGTCGCCTATCAATCCGTGTACTATATTAAACTGAAGTGCGTTTAAACTGCAACTTAATTTCAGTATACCTTTCGCTCAAAATGGTATAACAAATTTATTTAATACATTTACTTTAAATGTTAATCATTGAATCCTGTTCCATGGGCCAGCTATACAACAATCATATCGTCGTAGAAGTGTCTTAAAACTCTTGCATATTTCGTCGCCTCATTATAAATAACCATCTTTAATGTGCGGATGTACATATAAAGAACAGAAGCATAACTTTCTGTAATTACGGTTGCCATAGTCTTGCAAAATAGTGTAACCATTCAAACATTTTATCTATTTTTATATTTTACTTCGTTTTTCTTGTCTTATTTTGCTGTTCTGTCACCAACACCTTTATGTCCAATTCCTGCCGTTTTGAGTCTGATTTAAAAAAGACCATATTGAGTGTTTTAAATGACCTTTTTGATCGCTTTGTGTGAGTCTCAACCATACGCAAAGTCTTGAACGTAGACTTAAGGATGAAGACAAATATGGTTCTAGATGTGTTTAATAGAGTATGTAACTGAACGGGTCAATTGAATGGATTTTGCCAGTCATTGCCCTTGTACTCGTCTATAACGTGATTACGTCGTCTGTCGTATGGTTGACACAATTCGAGAAACGTTACTCAGCTTCGATTCAATACGTTAGACCATGTCAATCAAAAGAGTCTGGCCATATATGGAAGGTGTATAAACTGTCAAAAGTTAGTTTTCAATGTTGCTTGTTGTACCGTATATGTTCGAAGATGATGTTCTTTTTTTAAGTTTTCCTGATAAATTATTTTATTAGCTTTCGAAAACAACCGGTGATAGTTGATTCGTTAAAATTGTTCAAGTTACATGGGTTACAGTAAATATGGTCTAGTTTTACGGCAAACGAAGTTGAACTCCTTGTCTCTATTAAAGCATATATATNTTTAGTAATAAGACAGTTGCACACACATAGCCACAGTTAAGTTAGTCATATGTAAGACAGACATACAGACGGACAGACAGACATAATGATTTAATGCCGTAAACTTTACAATGTTATGTCATTTACAAAAAGTTAAACATATAACTACATATATTTATATCAACGTAAATATAAGTTTGTATCACTCAGTAACATATTGATCCCTCAGTAATATAATTATCGCGTAAAGATAATTTAACATACTATAATACCATATGAAGACAATGTATTAGTTATTATTTGGAAAACTATATCCACGATAACTAAAATTGGAGCATGCGTTAAGGTTCTACATATGAACTTGCCCAGGCGTTTTACTCGTCTTTGATTGAAGTAACCATTAAATTTACACATTAAAACATACTTTGTCTTTTATATCAGTACGCCTTGATACATTCTTTTCGCAGTGAATTGAATGATTGGTATATCATAATAAAATGGTACTCGTCTTCAATATCTCTTACATTACATGTTGTGCATAAGAGCTGAAATCTTTTTATATTGGTATGTCTACCTGTTACCTGTCTCAATGGCTAATTTAAAAGACGATACTCGACGGTTTGAAAGACAAATTCGCAATTTATTTGGCAAATAATTAAGATAAGGTTTAATTTCAAACGTGTATTTTAATAAGTTTTAGGTCATAACTTTAGACTCAAAAACATATTGAAGATATCGAGATTGACAAAAGAGCGATTGTACCACACTGTGGAAATATGTAAATAACCAATAGTTCTGTCACATGTAAAGCCCAATTTCCTTTATAATATTTCAAACCTTTAAAACGTTTATGCAACTTCGATATCATAATGTTATTTGATTGGGTGATTTTAGACTAGCACTTTAGTATACGAACGTTTCTTTTTATGTAAAGTGGATACCTTCCTTTTTCCCCATATACTCACATGCTGCTGTTAGATTATTTGGTTACTACACATTTTCAGATGTACACGTTCTAGATTAATAACATTGTCGAATCACCAAATTTCGCATCCGTAGTTAATGGTTGCACGCAGGAATACGTCAACAAGTTGGCATGCAATACTGGGTTTAATATGTAGAGTTTATGCTTTATTCATTAACACATTTAGCGTAATAAGACCTTTTCCAGTATGAAATTCAGCATTGAGTGAACATGAACCTGAATACGAAAGAATACATATCAAGTCATTATATGACAGTCCCGAATTGACGTATTTTTCTGAGAAATAATTCAAGGTCATCTAAAAATAAAGAAAACATCACCGGCGACAATACCTCTCCCTGTTTAAACCCAATCGCACAATAAAATAAATCCGAGTAAAAACAATAATGAATTACACTTTTTACACAGCATTTAACTTGAGAATGCATGTCGTTTAGGAATGTTTATAATTTATCTGCGTTATAAAGCTTATACAATTGACCGAATCAAATGCACGTTTCATATCGAAAATTAAACAAGAGTATAAACGTCAGTTAGCATTCACGATATTATGAACAATAGCATTACGTACAAATATGACTATATTGCGTCTATAGTCTAACGGCCGTTTCGAAAACCGAATTGTGCGTCATTTGTCATATGAGTCGACATCATGATTGGATTGTGCGGTGTATTTTCCAAAAGGTATGTTGCACGGGTTATTAAGGGCCCAGCCCCCGACCAATGAGGATTGTACAATAACCACACGCTTCCATTTCATTTTCTGCACTATCCTTGGTGATAACAACTGAGTATTCGATAGATTCGATTTGGTTTACTTGCTTTTATATCTCTTCATTTGTTTCATTATTTTGAAATATAACCTTAAAACTCTTCCGTGCATTTCGTAAGAAAATGGTTGCTAACTAATGTTATATTTTAATTTCGCTTGAAGTATAGCGTGAAATGACAACTTGTATTTCATCTTCATCCTTTAGCAATCTATTTGAAATTGAAGAATAAAACGAACCGAAAAAAAAGAGACAGAAAATATACCAGCGTTTCCAATATGTGCCAACGTGTGTTCCACCGCAAAGAACGCTATTGCGAAGGCCGTCATCTTATGGAAGAGAATATGCTGGTCGAACGGAAGCACGTGACATAGTTTTGTCATGCGCAGAAAGGTGATACACTTGCGTAGCATCAGGACCAGTACCCAGGCACAGTTGAAGTTCAGGCATAAGCCACCTCCCCTCGCAAGCTACACATAATATATTCTTTAAACATTAAAGGGTCATTGTTTTACACATTATTTTAATAGAGATTTTAGTTTGTTCAATGGAGTGATAAGAATATTGGATGGGTTTCCTGACGGCGGAGATCGGGCGTAAATTGCGGAATATTAACAAGCCAAGCATGTCTTGCACAATTTAACTTTTTTTTTTAAGTATGCTTCTGAACAAAATAAACAAATACCAATACATCCAGCATTATGTGCTGAAGAGTTCGTGGGGATCGCAGTTCTCCTTAACATAACTGGCAATCTACTTACGAAGTTCTAATCTTTTACTGTCAAGCCGTTATGATATAAGTGAAGAGCAATTCTGCCGATGCCGCCAAAAGAAGCAACACATACAGATCGCTGTTTTTACATCACGACTTGACACAACTATCTCGACTGTAACTATATTATATATTTATCTCCCTCATATTGTTTCTATAGTTTGTTTTAGTTCAACGCACGGAATAAACTATTCATATATATAACAGTATATTTACCATTAGCCAGACGGTAAACTCCCGATACTGGTACATCGCCACGGCGAAGAGGACCGCATTGAGAATCCAATACATCAAAAAGTAGATCACTTTGCGGAGGTTGTTCTTGCAGTAATCGGCTGTGAAATACCGGAAGCGACTCTTACCACCGTTCTTCTTGTCCGGAGGTCGTAGCCATTGTGCGGCACTGACGATAATAGATCGTTACACATATGTCAATAACATTAAAATGAGCCTGTTTCTGGGAAAATCTGGCTAAATGAATGTTCTTAAAGTATCGTACCATATTAGCATTTTCAGTCCGCACAAGCTCATAAGGGACTAATATTAATCCACTTTACAGCAAAAGTATATATGTAAGGTGTTCGTTTTGAAATGAATGACTTCAAAAATGTATCTTTTATCGTTAATAAAACATATTTCAAAGCGATTATTATTGGTTGGTATTTATAAATTGAACAATGGCCTTTTTGCACGTTGTATGTTGTTTCGACNTATAATGGGCATGGAATAATAATTAATGGTTTTGTGCATGTTGACAACACAATGACATACGCAAAGTGAAACCAACTTGTAGACAACAAAAACTAGATCAATAGTGGTGACATTAGTTTCTGAAATACTTAAAAAAACAACACAACAAATAACAATATACATGTATACTTATTTAATACTAATTAATTAATGAACTATTAGTGTACCTTTTTCAAGTTCATATCCATCTCCTCCTCTTCCATTGGGTACCACACGTGGTCACAACTCGGACACGTCTGTTTCATTGCGGTAAATCTACATGTCAAACGATGTTAAATAACACGTTCTAGCAATACATTTTCGGAATGTCAAAACGGGTAATGTAGGTTTAATATTGCCTAACATCGAAGTTATCTTGAAAGATCTAGGTAATATTTTGTGTCCACTATCGCTGATTCTACAACCGGCATTGTCCTGACAATATAAAGTTCATATGTAATACCCACCATGGTTCTATGATTGCGTCAATTTTCAACTAATGGCGCTTTAATATGTGTTTGGCAGGTACGTATCGTGGCAATACATCGAAAGGCAAACCAAGATAGACATTTAATGCGCTGAAAATTATGCCACTGTGTATACAGTGCTCACGACCTTAGACCAAAAGCAATGATTCTGCGTTAAGATTTTTATATGTCAGTGTTCTAACTATGATTCCACGTAACAGACACAAATAACACAATTCCATGCAAACTAAAATGTATTTCACAACAGTTAAACTTCAAAATACACAACATCGAATTAATAACATACTTTTTTCTAAGTTACAATATTAATATTCAATACAAAGAACATGACGGCTAAGTTAGGTTAAAATGAAAATTACAAACATTGAAAGGGTGAAATCAACATATTGACAAATAAAAACTTACCATACGTTGTCCATATATGGTTTAGTCTGATTGATTAATAACAACAATATTACTTCAATTATTGAACTACGAGAAACAACGTCCAACCCATAAAAAAGCCACACTACTAAACATTTAAAACCGGTACAGACACTTAAATACATTTCACTTACCAAAATACAAATACTTTTTTTTACAAACCTTGAAAATGGCAAATGTGGCTGAAATGTGACGTTGATGAACGTTCATTACACGATGCTTTAATCCATACAGCTTGTCAATACTAGAATGGTTTCGTCATTGTATCGAACAAATGCATCTAGTTGTGTAAAACAAAGCAACACAGTGCTTAAAATAACGTAGAATACGCACCTGTACCAGACACTCTGTAGTATCGAGGCCATTGGCGTGACGCCAATGCCAGCACCAATCAACACGGCGTGTTCCGTGTCGAAGACCTCTCTGGTTCCCGTACCGTAGGGACCGTCTATGAAGCACTGTAACAGTAAAGTATACATTAATAGAAATCCACAAAAGAGTACACAGTATTGAAATTTTGAAATAAAAAATGAAGGTTTCATGTTCACATTTAATTGAATAACTAACTACTTACGACATAGTATAATATAGTTGTAGTTTTGATTTCAATAACAACAAAAGTATTCAGATCATGTTGGAAGCGGTATGGTTTTCGCATTATCTTTATTTGTCAGCCAAAGTGCTGTAGACGCGTGTCGTACGGATGCGTAAAATTCATACATATATTAACGTACCTTTATATATGTGATATTATAACTCCATATCGACATTTATTGGTTGATACATCACAATACATTCAATTCATTATTCATTAAACACGAAGTATCTTGATATTTGCAGATTTATGAGTTTCCTTGCTGTTCTTATGCTTGGCTATAACTTCGAATCGGCGTTTATTTGCAATACACAAACATTTATTAAAATATTGTTCTTACAAACCTTGACACTGACGACTTTATGTGTTTCTTTGGGCGGTTTGTTGCTTGACTTTCGGGAGGCCCTCAATTTTCTCGCCTCATTCTGGCGTGAAAATGCCTGAAAGTGTGTGCTTTAATGTCTTAAATATGAATGGTAAACGAATATGGAATTTATGCTTCAAAGCATATCGTACAAATACATGACATCAATAAGCTTTTAGAACTGTATAAGAACTTATGTGTGAAACACTTAGAAGTGAGGTGCATGTTGATATCATTTAACATTCAAATCATGAACTTCATTCTTAAGACGTGAAAGCGAATTGCAGGTATTACCCACACCAAGGTGCCAACACTCATGAGGGGAGATGAAATAATGGATTAAATAAACAACTTAAACACATAAAAATCTACGCATACATGTATCTACTTTATTACATTGGACCAATCAAATGCACACAACTGCAAACATGATCGATAAATGTTTCAAAATACTAACAGAAAAGAATCGACAGGAAATTAACGCATATGAGCTAACACACACACAAGTCCGTTTGAAAAGAAATACTACTTTTACTTCTTATACCTTTTTTGAGAGATTCTGTATACAAATGTAGAGAAATATGCATTGCATCATCTTAAAACATGTAAATAACACTGCTTATTCCGTTACAAAGTCACACGTGCGAAGCTTTGTTCCCCCAATTTATGTTTTATTTTTATTTCATTGTTGTAATGAAACTACAATATGCAAATTGATAGTTTTTAATATACGACTTAAAATCTAAATATTTTACCAAAATCTTAAGTCCACATTTGTCAAAAAAAATCTTTGTTCAGTTATACATAAAACAATTTAACTTAAAATTAAACATGTTTGACATACAATTTATAGCATGGAAACCCTGTTCACAAAATAAATCAATCTTCTGAATGTAGATTCAAATAATAAGTAAAACAAACACGTATAATTCAACAAAATTAGATAGATATAGAATACTTAGTAAAGTTACACACAAATAGGATTATTTTAAAATCATTATTATTTGTGAAACATTCATTTTCGTTGATTTCGTGGCTAGACCGATCCCGGAATTTAAGATCTCAATTTATAATTATGTCGAATGTTTTGCAAGACCGAAATATCGTCGGCATGAAGGATATTACTATCCAATGTAATCCACGCGTACATCCTGCGTTTGTTTCGTAATCCAGAGCAAATTAAGATACCAAACAAGGGAAGTACTTTATGCAGTGTTCTTAACTGGCACTTCCTATTTCCTCTAAAACACGTATGCAGTGAGGCTGTATCGATATCGTTAACTTCGTTCAGGTAGAATGGTAACGATCAGTGCAAAAGAGAGAATAACAGGTTAATGTCCTAATACTTGTATAATATATAGTGATAAATTATATATAATATCAGATGAAGTTTAGAATAAAAGAACGGCGAGTCTTGTATTGAATTTACATGCAACCATGTATGAACAATTAGATTTGATACGTTGTTGTAACGAGTATAAAAACTTCCGTTATAATACTGAGTCAGACAGATATCGATGTACATTTGATAGTCAGTGCTTTCAGGTGTTTCATTCTAAACAATGGTACACGATAATAACAATATTAAACAAGAGTAGACCATGATTTCTATGTTGCGACATCTGTTCTGCTGAAGTTTGAATGCTACTTATACAAGGTGTTGGACACAATGCAACAATTTATAAACACATGGTGCACATTACATTTTATCATTTAACGTTACACCCGACCACTTGACAAAATGTGACAATGGAAACATGCAACAACAAAGCTCGGTTACCGCTAGCAATTCAGGAACGCCCTAACTAACACGGGTCACGAAATGAAATTTGCTAACATTTTAGAAGATCGCTGTTTACATGGGAGCAAACACTAACAAAATATGGACATACTGAAAATACATGGTCTTATAAAGTTATATTCGTTTGTCTTCGTTAAGTTGCGTGACAATACGTGGACCTTTCATATAAAGTACAAAAGGCATAACTCAATATGAAATTCTGGATAGCTGAGACAATAAGGGTTTAGCCTTTAATGCCAAAAGACCCCGGTTCGAATTTGTATAATCTTTCGTGATCAAAGAACCTTTGCATTTTCTGAATGCACTGGCGAATCTTAATCTTAACTGGCGAACACTTACCTGTTCTATTTTTACAAACTGTTTGGATGTACGTCCTGCAACAAACAATGTAAGGTANAACCGTCAGGTATTAGACCGTGGGTCAATATCGTTTTGGAAAATTTGACGAGACACTCTGTTTACATGCCACCATGAAATCAAATTTACATTTGATAAGTTGATGTATCGAGTGTAACACGACTACCGTTATAAAACTGAGTAAGACAGATATTGATGTACATTTTATAGCCTTCCGGTGTTGTCATTCTAAACAGTGGTTTATGACAATGACCATACTGAACAATGGTAGGATGTGATTTATATCTGACCATACTGAACAATGGTAGGATGTGATTTATATCTTGCGACATCGGTTATGCTGCATTTTAATTGCTTCTGGTGCAAGATGTTGGACGCAAGGCAACAATGGATAAACACATCGTGCACAATACATTTTATCATCTAAAATAACACCCAACCATTGGACAAAATGCGACAGTGGAAACATGCAACAACAGCTGTCTAAATTACCAAAAGCACAACTAAATATGCATTTGATGTAATACTGTAATACTTGACATGTCGGGTTTTGTTGACAATAACTACGTATTGTGAAGATTAAAAAAGCTCGGCTATGGCTAGCAATTCAGGAAAGCCCTAACTAACACAGGTGACGAAAGGACAATATGCTTTTAGAAGATCGCTGTTTACATGGGAGCAACTATACTCTAACAAAATATGGACACGGTGAAAATACATAGTATTTTAAAGTAATATTCGTTTGTCTTCGTTAAGTTGCGTGACAATACGTGGATCTTTCATATAAAGTACAAAAGGCATAACCCAATATGAAATTACGGATAGCTGAGACAATTAGGGTTAAGCCTTTAGAGCCAAAGGACCCCAGTTCGAATCCCGGTTGAGCTAAAAAAAACTACATTGTGTCTCCGTATAGTTGATCTATGTCGAATGATGCTTCAATAAATTGATTTGAAGCATTAAGTGATACATCTAACACAAATATATTTAAATTAAAAGGCGGTACAGTTGTTGTTTATTTGCTGAAAGATCATCAGTAAACTCGTGCAGTTTAAGTTTTGTGTTTACATGCAATCAAGTTAATTGCTTAAATTGGCTTGAATATGTATGTTTAAAATTAATATACCTGTGTGCATGGCAATTTTTACAAATATCGAATATCTTGATTTTAAAGAGTGTTCTTGTTAGTTGTTAACACTTACCTGTTCTATTTTAACAAACTGTGTTGATGTCCTTCCTGCAACAAACAATGCAAAATATTATAATAATGGGTCGTGTTTCGGAAACAACTAAAGTTAAACTTACAACATGATTCATTTTAGATTTTAATTTTAAGTTAATTTTGTATATTGCTGATACTTAGAATAGATTTAGACAATACTAGGTTAACGTTGAATACTATTCAGCTATACATTCAGCAAGGCTTAAAAGATCAAAACCATGAGTATTCTATTCATCACATCATTTCACTTTTCTGTCTTCGTGCCGGAAGTGTAAATAATACTATGGATGAAAACTACACACACAACATCAAATTATGTCATGAGAATAAACACAATGACTTCACTATCCTTCGCTTAGTAGGTGTAATTCATCATTGTTGAATACACCAAAATTCATCTGATTGGGGCGTTATTTCAATAGTGCGAGCAAGGTGATGGTGTAAAATGAATTAGTAAATGAAAAACCTTGTATGCAAATACTTTGTAATGATAAGGTAAATATTCCTGAGTAACACAATTGCGTATATTTATGATTTCTTAGAATTATTGGCTAGATGAATTGTTATACACAATCGTTAAGTTAAAAATATAATAATAAAACTACAGTTCACAAAAATCTTTAATTTATAATTCAATAAAGATAAAACAAGTATTACGGCTGCGTCTGCCAGCGCTTTGATCTGCCTTTTGTGCGGAATCAACGTCATACTTTTCGAAGTATTCATACAGCTTCCGTGTCCAATGTCCTGCAGTTCGCACATGCAACCATATGTGATCTGAAAGGCATCCCCACAAATATTAAACAAATAATCAAGTGTGATACTAGCACATACAAACTAGCCATCACAAAATATATAACGTAAAAGTTTTGCGTTATTAAGCATACAACTAATTCACATAAAACCATATGTGACCTGAACATATCTAACATATTATCAAGTGGGGACCTAAATGCTTGCTTCAAAGAACGTATGCTTTATACTTCCACAAGGGGAACTGAACTTATCCCACACATTATCAAGTGTGATCTAAATCCTCCCCCAAATAAAAACATAATTTATACTAAATAAATACAACATATATTCAAGAGGTTGTTTTATTCTAAACGATTCTCCCGAAACAAATAAGCATTCTTTAGTCTGACTAAATCTGTACAAACCAAATGTGAAATTAACCAACAAAGCATTGAGGGTTTAAACGGATTTTTTGAAGCTGCAAACCTCACACTTGACACAGGATTATTCACAAAACATGTAAGCGTAAATTAAAAACTAATCTTATATAATCAAATTTCGAATTAAATATCAATACAAAGGAAAACATGTTAATTTAAAACATTACGAAAAATCTTCGATAACACGTGGTCTTGTTTTGTTCTGTTTAAAGTCCTTTTACCTTCCATTTCAGGTGCCGAGCTGATGGTGAACGGGTGCCACTCGTACGTGGCTATTTCCGGTATCTGTATAAAGATGTAGTCACCTGGCTGAAACCGGAAGTTGGTTGGTCGGGTGATAACAAGATGGCTGACCTGCAACACAATAGACAAATCGTATAGTATTTTTGTATATACTTCTGCTGTGTTTGATGACACTAATTAAACAATTGATTTGAATATGATCAACATTTGGAAATGATGATTATGAAGTCTAAAAGGGTATTGACGTCGATGAAGATGATGATGTGATAATGATATTGCGATGATGACGATAATGAGTGTAGTGATGATTATAATGATGGTGATGTACATGATGATAATAAAAAGGGTGGTGGCTCTAATTATAATGATAATGACGAATAAAATTGGGACGAATACTTACACCGGAGGCAAGTAAGTTCACTTCTTCGATGTAGGTATCTCCAAAACGCGCCATTTTAATCAGCTTTGACCTTGAAACTTTCTCCAAAATGAAGAGTACCCCGGGGCCAACAATGAACATCCAGAATCGTTTGCAGTGTATGATGAGAAGGATCCAGAATGGAACGTACAACATGTGCGTCCAATAAAATACCTAGAACAGTACAATATTGTTCTATAACTTTAAGCAACAGTAAAATACGTAGATAAATACAATATAGTTATATCAATTCAAGCAACCACTCAATTAATCATAAACACATGCACTGTTTGAAAATGACGAGTGTTTCAACGAAGCTGAAGTAATTCATCTATTGTTAAAACACAATTCAAAACAAATTTGTAAAAAGATCCTTGTTATGTAACCCAAGTGGAGTGAGAACATCGAGGTGAACAAGCTGGTAATCGACACTCATTCACCACTTTACAGGAAATATAAGTGTATTCAATTTATAACGGCGACATGAATTTGTGTGGGTATGTAAACTTGTATAATAGTCTTTGGATTTATTCATGCAAAATATTAGCAAGATTTAATCGCTGAGCGGACCCTAAACAATAGTTTCAAACGAAGCAAACAATGTTTTCACTTTGTTACCTGGAAATAGCCACTGCGTCTTACAAACGGATGAGAACAGATGACGATGACTATCAATATGGCCATCAGAATCCATCCAGTAATAAAGGCCCAGCCCTCGACTAACCCAAGGCCAAGGACTGTGGTGAACAACACCTCCCACGCTTGGGTCTCATTAGCCGCGTTATCAAACGTGATAGCCACTGAAGCATACGCAAAGTGCGGTGTTTTAGTAATAAGACAGTTGCACACACATAGCCACAGTTAAGTTAGTCATATGTAAGACAGACATACAGACGGACAGACAGACATAATGATTTAATGCCGTAAACTTTACAATGTTATGTCATTTACAAAAAGTTAAACATATAACTACATATATTTATATCAACGTAAATATAAGTTTGTATCACTCAGTAACATATTGATCCCTCAGTAATATAATTATCGCGTAAAGATAATTTAACATACTATAATACCATATGAAGACAATGTATTAGTTATTATTTGGAAAACTATATCCACGATAACTAAAATTGGAGCATGCGTTAAGGTTCTACATATGAACTTGCCCAGGCGTTTTACTCGTCTTTGATTGAAGTAACCATTAAATTTACACATTAAAACATACTTTGTCTTTTATATCAGTACGCCTTGATACATTCTTTTCGCAGTGAATTGAATGATTGGTATATCATAATAAAATGGTACTCGTCTTCAATATCTCTTACATTACATGTTGTGCATAAGAGCTGAAATCTTTTTATATTGGTATGTCTACCTGTTACCTGTCTCAATGGCTAATTTAAAAGACGATACTCGACGGTTTGAAAGACAAATTCGCAATTTATTTGGCAAATAATTAAGATAAGGTTTAATTTCAAACGTGTATTTTAATAAGTTTTAGGTCATAACTTTAGACTCAAAAACATATTGAAGATATCGAGATTGACAAAAGAGCGATTGTACCACACTGTGGAAATATGTAAATAACCAATAGTTCTGTCACATGTAAAGCCCAATTTCCTTTATAATATTTCAAACCTTTAAAACGTTTATGCAACTTCGATATCATAATGTTATTTGATTGGGTGATTTTAGACTAGCACTTTAGTATACGAACGTTTCTTTTTATGTAAAGTGGATACCTTCCTTTTTCCCCATATACTCACATGCTGCTGTTAGATTATTTGGTTACTACACATTTTCAGATGTACACGTTCTAGATTAATAACATTGTCGAATCACCAAATTTCGCATCCGTAGTTAATGGTTGCACGCAGGAATACGTCAACAAGTTGGCATGCAATACTGGGTTTAATATGTAGAGTTTATGCTTTATTCATTAACACATTTAGCGTAATAAGACCTTTTCCAGTATGAAATTCAGCATTGAGTGAACATGAACCTGAATACGAAAGAATACATATCAAGTCATTATATGACAGTCCCGAATTGACGTATTTTTCTGAGAAATAATTCAAGGTCATCTAAAAATAAAGAAAACATCACCGGCGACAATACCTCTCCCTGTTTAAACCCAATCGCACAATAAAATAAATCCGAGTAAAAACAATAATGAATTACACTTTTTACACAGCATTTAACTTGAGAATGCATGTCGTTTAGGAATGTTTATAATTTATCTGCGTTATAAAGCTTATACAATTGACCGAATCAAATGCACGTTTCATATCGAAAATTAAACAAGAGTATAAACGTCAGTTAGCATTCACGATATTATGAACAATAGCATTACGTACAAATATGACTATATTGCGTCTATAGTCTAACGGCCGTTTCGAAAACCGAATTGTGCGTCATTTGTCATATGAGTCGACATCATGATTGGATTGTGCGGTGTATTTTCCAAAAGGTATGTTGCACGGGTTATTAAGGGCCCAGCCCCCGACCAATGAGGATTGTACAATAACCACACGCTTCCATTTCATTTTCTGCACTATCCTTGGTGATAACAACTGAGTATTCGATAGATTCGATTTGGTTTACTTGCTTTTATATCTCTTCATTTGTTTCATTATTTTGAAATATAACCTTAAAACTCTTCCGTGCATTTCGTAAGAAAATGGTTGCTAACTAATGTTATATTTTAATTTCGCTTGAAGTATAGCGTGAAATGACAACTTGTATTTCATCTTCATCCTTTAGCAATCTATTTGAAATTGAAGAATAAAACGAACCGAAAAAAAAGAGACAGAAAATATACCAGCGTTTCCAATATGTGCCAACGTGTGTTCCACCGCAAAGAACGCTATTGCGAAGGCCGTCATCTTATGGAAGAGAATATGCTGGTCGAACGGAAGCACGTGACATAGTTTTGTCATGCGCAGAAAGGTGATACACTTGCGTAGCATCAGGACCAGTACCCAGGCACAGTTGAAGTTCAGGCATAAGCCACCTCCCCTCGCAAGCTACACATAATATATTCTTTAAACATTAAAGGGTCATTGTTTTACACATTATTTTAATAGAGATTTTAGTTTGTTCAATGGAGTGATAAGAATATTGGATGGGTTTCCTGACGGCGGAGATCGGGCGTAAATTGCGGAATATTAACAAGCCAAGCATGTCTTGCACAATTTAACTTTTTTTTTTAAGTATGCTTCTGAACAAAATAAACAAATACCAATACATCCAGCATTATGTGCTGAAGAGTTCGTGGGGATCGCAGTTCTCCTTAACATAACTGGCAATCTACTTACGAAGTTCTAATCTTTTACTGTC
Organism: Dreissena rostriformis; assembly: GCA_007657795.1. Taxonomy (NCBI): domain Eukaryota; kingdom Metazoa; phylum Mollusca; class Bivalvia; order Myida; family Dreissenidae; genus Dreissena; species Dreissena rostriformis. The sequence goes on from VMBQ01008269.1 coordinate 25,209, forward strand.
AAGCCGTTATGATATAAGTGAAGAGCAATTCTGCCGATGCCGCCAAAAGAAGCAACACATACAGATCGCTGTTTTTACATCACGACTTGACACAACTATCTCGACTGTAACTATATTATATATTTATCTCCCTCATATTGTTTCTATAGTTTGTTTTAGTTCAACGCACGGAATAAACTATTCATATATATAACAGTATATTTACCATTAGCCAGACGGTAAACTCCCGATACTGGTACATCGCCACGGCGAAGAGGACCGCATTGAGAATCCAATACATCAAAAAGTAGATCACTTTGCGGAGGTTGTTCTTGCAGTAATCGCCTGTGAAATACCGGAAGCGACTCTTACCACCGCTCTTCTTGTCCGGAGGTCGTAGCCATTGTGCGGCACTGACGATAATAGATACTTACACATATGTTAATAACATTAAAATGAGCCTGTTTCTGGGAAAACCTGGCTAAATGAATGTTCTTAAAGTATCGTCCCATATTAGCATTTTCAGTCCGCACAGGCTCATAAGGGACTAATATTATGTTTGTTTTAATTAATGTTTATTTTCCAGTAAACAACGAGCAATCCACTCTACAGCAAAATATATGTAAGGTGTTCGTTTTGAAATGAACGACTTCAAAAATGTATCTATTATCGTTAATAAAACATATTTTAAAGCGATTATTATTCGTAGGTATTTATAGATTGAACAATGGCTTTTGTGCACGTTGTATGTTGTTTCGACTAAATGCACGTCAGTTTTTATGCTTAATGTTTAACTTTATAAAATCTAACATCGGTCTGAATTAGCCAACTAAAACCTAAAAACAATCACTTATTATTTCTTAAAGATGCCTACCTGATTGTAAGGTTCTGTATCACGCCCGGATGTTTCTCCAACTCGTTCCGGAGTTCCTCGAACGTGATCGTACCGGACTCATCTTCGTCCGCGGCGTCAAATAGAGCATCCGTAAGATCTTCTAAGTTTTCATCAGTCAATGACAACGAGCTTTCCTCCATACATGCCTTTAGGACGTTCACTAATTCACCACGGTCTATACTACCGCTTCCTGTTGAGGAAAATGAAGAAAGAATGGTAGAGTCGTAGTGAAAGATATGGTATTTGTGGATTTCACGGTAGTATCATTAGTGATTGTGGTGGTTGTGGCAGTGATGGTAGTCTTGTTGTTGTTGTTCTTCTTGTTGTTGCTGTTGTTGGTGGTGGTAATGGTTGTGGTGACCATGGTGGTGATTGTTGTGGTAGTGTTGGTGTTGTTGTTGCTGCTGCAAGTGATGGTTGTGGTGGTAGTGGCGGTGATGTTGGCGTTGGTGGATCTTGCGGTTGTGGTGGTTATGGTAGTGTTGTTATTGGTGGTGATGGTGATAGTTGTTGACTATGAAGTGATGTTAGTAATAGTAGTTTTGTTGTTAGTAGTAGTAGTAGTGTTTAGTTGTGACAATGCAATTTACGATAGTTGTGTTGATAGTAGCAGTAGTAGTAGCTGTTCAAGAGTTTGACATTGCTATTTATAACGTACCATCGGCATCGTAGACGTCAAAAAGGAACTGAAGCTTCTGCGCAGGAGTGCCTTTTAGGAGCATGCGCATTCCGAGCATCAGTTCCTCCGGTTTGATGTCACCACTTCCGTCCAAATCGAAGAGCTCGAAAAAACGTTCCGCAAAGAACGACTGGAAACAATAAACAAGATATATGTATTTACAAAGATAAGCGTTATCGGGTTTTCACGAACATTCGGTCGGCGACTTGATTTCATTCACGTGACGCGCGTCATCTTTTTGTGATCTTATTTACACATGTACAGATATGTGGTGTCAGAGGCATACCAGTAAACGCTCTTCATCCACAATGGGGACATGGTCTCCTTTGAAGAGAATGCGTTTGCGCCTCTATCGCATATGTGTATTCAAAGTGTTTATTGTCTTGCTACTATTATTTATCCGTAATAAGTGAAGGCAAAACAATGTATTTGTTTCCTGTTTTACAGTTTAATCTTAAATTTACACTTTATTTGGAAAATTTAATAAAGACCTAGATCAGTTTAGAAAATATAGAGAACATCGACGGAACAGTTTAATATAAATTCATCATTTTTATCTCAGCTTTTAGTTTTTTATATTTATTTTAAAATGATACTTGATTAAGAAACATAAATAAAATTACAGTTAAAGGCAAAGGCAGAACTTAGAAATACACAGAAAAAAGTGTGCCACTGTCTGAAATCTTTCAAAGTTTCTATACTGAATATCTTCTAAACTACTTCAGTAAAATCGCCACAATTTATTTTCGGCTATAGCTATTCATATTTTCTTTAAATTCATATTCAAACATAAAATGTTTATTTAAAAAGGTTAAGTTCAGGGCAAATGCGGATATGTACATTTCAATAATGAAATCTTCATTGGCCTGAAATGTTACTAAGATTCGCTTATGAATATCTCCGAGATTATTAACATTAAAATAAAAATGTTTTCGTTGTTTTGTACATTTTTATATTACTTTTAAATGAAACGTAAATCAGAACTATTTATAAAGAAACAATACAGTTTTAGGAAAATGCGGTTATGGACTTTTCAACTCGGCCTGAAATCTCTAAAAGTATTGTTATTTAATACATGCGAAAATATAAAGTTAAAAGCATAACGTTATAGACTATAGATATTGATATCACCTTTATACTTTATTCATTATTTCCAAAAAGAAATAATTAAGTTGAAGGCAATGGCGTATTGAAAGGTGAACTTGTAAACATGCTAACTCAGCCTTAAATACTATTATTACGTATTGCTGCTTAATATTGGTTCAGATGCACATATGTTTCAAATCTATTATGTCTGATTTTTTTAAATCACTTTTATCAACGCTACTAGAAATATCGATTTTTTTTAATGTTTCACATGTTTTAAGTTCTATGGTGCGAAGTCACGAAATGTTGTTTATTGGAATCAAGCGGGCGGACACGCTGGTTGATAACACCAGAGAACAGAGGGAGATCAGCGACTGCCCGATTGATGTCACGTGATATATATATCTCTTTTCCGCGGCGAGAATTTCCGATACTTTTTATTGGTCCAAATGGATGTATAGATGTTTCCAATCTTTGTATATTTATAGATCTTTGCCATAAACCATAAGAATAATGTGCATTGTATTCTATGTTAAATGTGTTAAAAGTATTTCATGAACACTAATAATGGATGTCTTCAAGTTGGGGAATAAGGCAAGGCGTCGGTAATTTGGCTACAGAGAAGGCGTCCGCCGACCAAAAACAATCAGCAAATGATCATTCTGAAAAAAAATATGGCGCATCACCCATACATTTATAAAATGTAACACCTTTAAGACTATAAAGTCAATTATCATTTGCAAATGTCAATTAAATGATAAGCAACCGAGATGGCATCCCCAGACTCAACGACCAAGTGTCATTAAACAGCTGAAAATCTTATCCTATAAGATTAGAGCTCATCTTGAGAACCATAGTGCGGGAATATATTTTGCAACGTTGGTCGTCCCTTTTGAGTCCCTTGAACAAAAAAATGTTTGTTTTTTTTTTTTTCTTTNCAACTCGTTTCGGAGTTCCTCGAACGTGATCGTACCGGATTCATCGTCGTCCGCGGCCTCAAATAGTAAGTCCGTAAGATCTTCTAAGTTTTCATCCGTCAGTGACAACGAACTTTCCTCCATGCACGCTTTTAGGACATTCACTAACTCGTCACGGTCTATACTACCGCTTCCTGTTGAGGAAATTGAAGAAAGGACGGTTGAAGAGTCGGAGTGAAAAATATGGTATTTGTGGATTTCACGGTAGTATAATTAATGATGGTGGTGGTAGTGGCAGTGATGGTAGTATTGTTGTTGTTGTTGTTCTTGTTGTTGCTGATGTTGGTGGTGGTAATGGTTGGGGTGACGGTGGTGGTGATTGTTGCGGTAGTGTTAGTGTTGTTGTTGCTGCTGCAATTGGTGGTTGTGGTGGTAGTGGCGGTGATGTTGGCGTTGGTGGATCTTGCGGTTGTGGTGTTTATGGTAGTGTTGTTATTGGTGGTGATGGTGATAGTTGTTGACTATGAAGTGATGTTAGTAATAGTAGTTTTGTTGTTAGTAGTAGTAGTGTTTAGTTTTGACAATGCAATTTACGATAGATTTGTTGGTAGTAGCAGTAGTAGTAGCTGTTAAACAGTTTGACATTGTTATTTATAACGTACCATTGGCATCGTAGACGTCAAAAAGGAACTGTAGCTTCTGCGCAGGAGTGCCTTTTAGGAGCATGCGCATCCCGAGCATCAGTTCCTCCGGTTTGATGTCACCACTTCCGTCCAAATCGAAGAGCTCGAAAAAACGTTCCGCAAAGAACGACTGGAAACAATAAACAAAGATCTATTAATATACAAAGATAAGCATTATCGGGTTTTCACGAACATTCGGTCGGCGACGAGATTTCATTCACGTGACGCGCGTCATCTTATAGTGTTCTTATTTACACATGTACAGGCATGTGGTGTCAGAGGCATACCAGTAAACGCTCTTAATCCACAATGGGGACATGGAAGAGAATGCGTTTGCGCCTCTATCCCATATGTGTATTTAAAGTGTTTATTGTCTTGCTACTATTATTTATCCGTAATAAGTGACGGCAAAACAATGTATGTGTTCCTGTTTTACAGTTTATTCTAAAAATTACACTTTATGTGGAAAATTTAATAAAGAAATAGATCAGTTTAAAAAATATAGAGAACATCGACGGAACAGTTTAATATAAATTCCTCAATTTTATTTCAGCTTTTAGTTTTTTATATAAATTTTAAAATGATACTTGATTAAGAAACATAAATAAAATTACAGTTTCAGGCAAAGGCAGAACTTAGAAATACACAGAAAAAGTGTGCCACGGCCTGAAATCTTTTAATCACCTTATCACCTTTATACTTTATTCATTATTTCCAAAACGAAATAATTAAGTTGAAGGTAATGGCGTATTGAAAGGTGTACTTGTAAAAAATGCTAACTCAGCCTTAAATACTATTATTACGTATTGCTGCTTAATATTGGTTCAGATACACATATGTTTTCAAATCTATTATGTTTTATTTTTTAAATCACTTTAAATATATCAACGCTACTAGAAATATCGAAACTTTTTGAATGTTTCACATGTTTTCAGTTCTATGGTGCGAAGTCACGAAATGTTGTTTATTGGAATCAAGCGGGCGGACACGCTGGCTGATAATGCCAGAGAACAGAGGGAGATCAGCGACTGGCCGATTGATGTCATGTGATATATATCTCGTTTCCGCGGCGAGAATTTCCGATACTTTTTATTGGTTCAAATGGATGTTTCCAAACTTTGTATATTTATAGATCTTTGCAATAAACAATAAGAATAAAGTGCGTTGTATACTATGTTAAATGTGTTAACAATATTTCATGAACACTAATAATGGATGTCTTCAAGTTTGGGCATAAGGCAAGGCGTCGGTAATTTTGCAACAGAGAAGGCGTCCACCAACCAAAAAAAAATCAGCAAATGATCATTCTGCCAAAAAATGGCGCATTACCCATACATTTATAAAATGAAACATCTTTAAGATTATAAAGTCAATTATCATTTGCAAAGGTCAATTAAATGATAAGCCACCGAGATGGCATCCACAGACTCAACGACCTCCGTGTCACTAAAAAGCTGAAAATCTTATCCTATAAGATAAGAGGCCATCTTGAGAACCATAGTGCGGGAATATATTTTGCAACGTTGGTCGNTGTAGGATTTACCTTTCTGAGTCCAAGAGCCGTTTGAAATTCTTGTTGGTCTATTTGACCATCCTCTCCTGCGATTTCCTTAAATTTGGTCTCGAGTCCGTTCAGCCATTTTGCATCTTCGTCTCTATTTTGAGAAACACGGAAATGACGTCAAGTTTTAATAACAGTTAAACAAGCCTAATGAAGCGAAGCAAAAACATAAAAAAAGATAAAGAGTAAAAAGTAAAACAAAAAATAAATAAACATAGCAAACACTATATTACAGATAGCAACAAAAGTGTAAGAAATACAAACTTTGAATGTATTCGTCATCTTAAATTTAAATATACTTTAACTGTAAACCGTAAATGATCATAACATTCTCCACTTGTTAATTGTATATGTCTAAAAGCTGAACAATACACAGCTGCCTACATATTACGAAAACAAGTAATTTTTCTACTTACATGGCCATCAAAATAGGGTTTATATTTCGTATAAACTTTTCTTTTCATTTGAACCATTGTAAACGATTCCAAATAAGAATATGCAATGAAATGCACAAATCTTCCATCTCTCTTTAACGTGGACATTATTTCCTTAGTAAATTTTATTGGTTTAAAGTTTATTAAGCGAATATGATCTCATATAGCACATATTCCCAAAACATAACAGTTATTGAAGTAAATGAATAATTATGATCGATCTAGGGTCAGTCGGGTTAGTGAAAATAATATTTGGTGTACCCCATACATAGGCAAAAACGTGAGTTTGTTAAATGTATAACCATCAAAAGTAGGGTATATAGACAGAGATTTTAGTATTTGTGTAAAATGGTTAACAGTGAGACTCTAAAGCTCAATGACATTTTAAAACATTTTGTAAGAGCCTTACACATAGTTTAATGGTATGAAACCAAAACAAATCCTTCATTTAAAATACGAAAACAGTAATATTATATCATTGCAAATACATACATTAAATGAACGATTTTACACAAACTAAATGAAAACATGTCTGATTATTGTACATTTTGCACAAATACGCCAAGCAGCTAAATATAGCACAAAAACGCAAAGCAGATAAATATAGAACAAAAACACCCAGCAGCTTAATGTAGCACAAATACGAAATGCAGCTATATATAGAACAAATATGTCAAGTAGCTAAATTTGGTTCTGTCCGGTGAGCGCAATTAATGGCTCACGCAAGAGAAGGAGGCCTACACAGTTGTTTGTTTCCACTAACCCTATCGACCCTTATTAGTTGTGAAAAACCTACCCTTTTTTTCAGTTGGGGATTTTGTTAAAGTGAATCATAATCCCTAAATTAACTTTAAATTAGTTGTAATTAATTGAATTCTCAATTTTAAATAGATATTTGCATGCTTTCTGCAATTCAACTTCCTTATTAACGTGGGAAATTACTCCTGTATCGCAAAAAGTTAACAAAAAAGCAAGTTTTGCCGACCTACCCTAAATTGTGGCGATGTTAGTGTAAACAGAGTCCACTGATAGGCCTTTTAGCGTTCTCAACAAAGGGTAAAGCTCCAATTTATAAGATATATTGTATACGATCTTTTCTGCTAAAGCTATTCAGTTTAGTTTGTCTAGGGTAAATAAAAGGGTCAAGGTGTTTTATGACATACAGATATCAAGAATTGTGTTAGCATAATTGAGAAGGGAATTGTACACAGCAAATGTTTCATGACATGGCTTTTTATACATTTTTTTTATTTGCTGTTAATGCAATTTATTGGAAAATTGTTTGGTTGAGCACGACTGAAAACACACTTGCTGATAGTCTTAGCAGATTATGCTGAGTATGGTGTTTCTAAACAGTTTTCTGCTGTATTGAACCATTGGACGGGCCTTACGATGAAGATCGGTTTCTCTTATTCTTATAAAATCGTATTACCCAGCTATATTTCTTTATTGCGGACTTCAAAAACAGTAGCTGCCCATGCATTTTCGTTTTAAACTTGTTTAACGACAATAATTGGTAAGCTCGCCCGGTTTATCTTTGAAAAAGTATCAAATTATTTAAATACATTGGCAAGTCGTGGTATATTGGTTGCGCAATTACGGAATACCGTTAGAGCCATCGTGGTTACACATTAAAATCCAGAGGGCGACAATGAGAGAGTGCGAGAATTCGATGACGAGAGTGCGAGAATACGATGACGAGAGTGCGATGAAACGATGACGAAAGTGCGAGAATACGATGACGACAATGCGAGAGTGCGATAATACGATGACGACAGTGCGACAACGTGATAGTACGATGGCGACAATGCGATAGTACGATGGCGACAAAGCGATAGTCGTATCGTACTGTCGCCGTCGTATTGTCGCGCTCTCGTCATCGTATTGTCGCACTCTCGTCATAGTATTGTCGCACTCTCGTCATCGTATTCTCGCACTCTCGCATTGTCGTACTGTCTATAACCAAAAGGTATATTTAAACCGGACGGATGAAAACAGGTTCCTGACATGTGCAAACAAGTCTCGTCTCACCCACAGGACACCCACGCAATAACACAAACCACACGACTTATACATAGTCTTTGCAAAATCAATAACAAGAGTAATGATCCGTTTTGAATCATTGGTAAAAAAAAATTGGTACCACAAACCTGAATGCATTTTATCACTTCCTAAATATTTATAAACAAATACACTTGAGAGTCACTTATTTGGGTGAAATAATAATCACAATCGATTAAATACTGAGTTGTATATAATTGTGTTAACGCTAGTTTAACACAGAACTACAAATGCTGATTTATCTATGTAACGTCTTGAAATATTGAAAAGCGAAATTTGTGTTGCATTATTGTGTTAGTATTTGAGTCAGTAGTTGTGATAGTAGATAGTCTCACATGCAAGTTAAAAGCGTGTGAATTTAATGGACAGGAAATCATTCCGGTTATAAAGCAACACACAACATATGACGTCACTATTATACATGACGTCATATGTGTAACCTACGTCATCGGTCCCATCTTCAGTACAGGCACCGCGTACTTAAACAAACGCCACTCGCCGCGGTGTTCATCTCACTGTGTTCGCCTACCAAAATGAACACCGCGATGGGTGTTCGGATCAAATGTCGAGGGGGACGTTTGCCATAAGGCGAACACCGCGAATCACCGCGGACCCATAATATGTACCGCGGTGTTCATCGTGTTTGATAATAATAAAATAATTGAAAATAAACGTATTGTATTGATCACTTTCATTAAAAAGTGATAATTAATAAATAACGTATAGACCAGTTGACGAGTGACGTCACGCGCACCTGCAAGGTTTAGACTCCGCCCACTGGTTGGCAAAAAGAGGTGGAATTCATATCTATAAGCGCATATAGAGGTTTACATAATCATGTTGTTGTTTTTTT